>MUZC01002932.1:428047-450075 GCA_002072015.1 Radix auricularia
TATATATGTGTGTGTGTGTGTGTGTGTGTGTGGGGGGTGTGTGGTGTGTGTGTGTGTGTGTGGTGTGTGGTGTGTGTGGTGTGTGGTGTGTGTGTGTGTGTGTGAGTGATATATTCAATACTCAAAATTTAGTAAAAACCTAAGTATGTAAATTGTAAGTTTAATTTATGTGGAAAGTAATGGTCCATATAATTTAAACTTACAGGTAAAACAAAGGTTTACATAAGCTATACCCTTATACAAATTTAACGTTATCTATTGGACTTTTTATCAGAAGTAGATTAAACTAAATAAAGTATTCCTGGAAAAGATTAATTATTTCATCTTGCAAATTGCATATGCTGTATTTAATACTCCGTATTTTGAATGACATATATAGTTTATTTTTAGAATTAATTGTTACAAGGTCTCAAATTACTTTTGTAATGGCAGGTTGATTTTTAAAAATGTTTTTATTAATTATTTTTGTTTTGTTTCTCTCTTTTTAAATGTGGCATATAATTTATTTATTTTGTGGAGAAGAAATCTAGTGTGGGGGTACCGAATACAATTTACTACATGTGATGCCTTAATGTAACAGAAACTCAAAATAATAATTTTATTCTTTCATCAAATTTTACCTTTTCCAAAAGCTAAAAATTTAAATCATAAAATGTACACACGTATATACAACATTTATAATATTCTTTCTCTTACAAAAAAATATTACGTTTTTAAAAAATGATTTTTTAAATTTATTATTATTTTTTTTTTTTTGGCGTTCAAATATGTTATAAGAAGACTTTATTTTAAACCAGAAGATTTCTCTAGACTTTTATTGTCTAAGTACTGAGCACACTTTTTCTTGAATTATCTAAAATACGACTGCTTCAGCTACTTTCAAGTATTTTTGGAGAATTTTATCTATAAAATTTTAAATTTAGTTTGTTGGCGCAATGAATTATGTAGCTTTTGCCCTTTTGAGTAGAGTTGGTAGAGTCATATGGTCTTTATCTCATAGACACAGTTAAAATATTCTATCACTTGAAATTGTGTTACGCTAATATGTCGTAAATATTTATTAGCTTTTTAGTGATACAACAGTGATATTTTAGAATACTTTTAATTATGGTTGTTTAGTACATATGGGAATCAAAATGTAAATTTAGTTTTTATGTTCGTTAAAATTAATAATTTAATTAAACTAACCTTTTCAATAGTTAGGAAATTTTATGAGGCACATCTTCAAATGAATAAATATCACGCGATAAAAAGGTTAAAAATAAATATTTTTTATTTATTGTTGGTTTGTTTGTTTTTTATTGTTTGTTGTTGATTTTTTTGGACGGGAACGGGGGTAAAAAATGTCTGATATATATTTAGATAAAAAAATATACACAATTTTAACCAATAGTCTGTCATGTGAACATGCGATTGGATATCTATTTAATATGAACAATTATATTCTTCTTGATTCATTTATATTCGTGTGTCTATTTTCTATAGTAATGACAGCTTATTCCTCTGTCACTTATAGTTAAGTTATGAACTCCTCATATGAGTAGAAGAAGTTGTTGTGCAGATTTCCTAATATTATTTACAAAAATATGACACAAATTTTTTTTTTTTATTAATATACAGTAATATTGTTTTCTCTTATAATTGCTTATTTAATGTACTTAAATCGTGGGCTACCTAAGTAATGGATTGATCACAACAAAACTAAGTAGACATACACCTGAGAACACATATACAAATTCTATATAGAATTGTAATCAATATGACCAATCCTGCGTGTCCGGGGTACCAAATAATTTATTTTCGTTCATATGTTGTACCTCTTTTATTACTTAATAATTTTAAAAAATCAACTTAAATTTAACTTAAAAAATAAAAGATAATAAAATTCAGTACATAATAATGACAAAAAAGATGGCTGAAGACTGTTAAAAAAAATTGCTTGAGATCGAATGTGTAAAGCAAAAGGTCTTATCGGAAAGCAGAAATAAACAATGAGTTCCATCTCTTAATGAAACAGAAACATTGTAAATATTGAGTCTATCAGTAAATGGGACGTTTCATAAATATACACCATTCATGAAAATAGCCACAGTTTATTTTGTTTGGGGATTTCTTATATATTTTCTTTTATGTTTAGTTTTGTTGCGTTTATCGATAATTTAGCCTTTATTTTTTAAATTCTTTAAGCGTGTGAAACACCGTATGTGTTTTACTCCAAATACCATTCTTCGATAAGCCACTCTATGGCTATGAGCTATATTGCCAGCAAAATTTTAAATTACAATTGTACCTTATTGAATCTTTAGCTTACTTCCCCAGTGCTCTTAATTGCATGTAAAATTGTCTCAATATTAAAAAATAAAATGTTAATGTTTATTTTTACCTATATGTTGAAAGCTCAATAATAAATCATCGCACTTAACGAACAAAAAGTGATACATTTTAAACTTCGTAATAGAATGTTTAAGGCAGAACACATCCTCTGATATATCTCTAGTATGTATATATTATTTAAAGTTTTGAAAAAAATATTTTGACGAAATTTAATATGTTTTTTAAGTACATAAATACATTTTCTATAAGTTTCTATAAGTATTAGTGGAACTTCTCATAATGAGTAATTCGCATGACGAGCAAAGAAAATATGAAAATGTGAACAAGTTGCTTCCTTAACAAACAAAATTTCGTATAACGAGCTACGCAGAAAGGGGGAGTAAGTTTTTCCTGTCTTTTTTTTTTAAATGCACATTCGGTTAACTGCCGTAATTTTAGCAACACTTTTAAAAAAAATTTTTTTGATTAAATTTCAAATGATAGATTTTAAATTACTATTAATTTCACCTACAATGATAGTTAATGGGGTGTTCACGCTTTGTGAATGCTTATGTTGCATTGTAACGTGGTGCGCATTGTATTAATACATTCTTGGTGTGTTGTAATGTGAGGGGACATGACGTCTTATTGTGTTTACGTTCAGAAATAATTATATGAATCGACTTTTAATATAATCTGAAATGCTTTCCCTTGAATAAAAAAAAATCCGACTTTTTTTTTTTTTTTTAAATTTGCCTTTTAATACTAATTTTTACTGAAGATCCTTTATATATTCGAGACATATTTAAAAAAATTATTTTTCGATTGTATTGCAATATTTATCATAATGAATATTCTTTTACTTATATCTCGTGTAAAGGATTTATAGTCAACATCTGTTGTTTTTTTTTTTTTTTTTAAAATAAATTTCCAGCATAGAACATGTTATCGTATTATAGGCATATTCCTTTAGAAAAAATAAGTTGTTTCGTTTAACTAGTGCTGCGCTTAACGAGTAAGATTCGGGAACGAAGTGTTCTCGTTATGAGAGGTACCACTGCATACTTGTTTTCTTAGTCTATAAAGAAATCGCTTTGGTCGTGAAACTCTTCGTAAATTACATTTATTGTTCTTTAAAAGCAAACACCAAATTAAATTTAAACAAATCTAATGACACAGTTGAACATTTTCATATTTTCAAAAGACCCGCCAACTAGACCTCCAGAGTTTGTTAAATTTCCCAAACTGGATTTTTACAAAGATGGGGACACCATCAGTCTAACGTGTACAGGTACTGGAAGGTCTCCTCTTGTCTATTAAACAACAATTTCTTGTGACCCAGAGATTTTATTGCCGTCTCGAGAAGATAACGGAGTCACTACTAGTGGCAACACGGATAACATTAGCTTTACAATAACCGTGGTAAATGGATGGTAAATAATTTAACTGCTCTGGTCTGCTCGAATCTAAACAATACATTCTTCAAAGCTCGCCGACATTTTCTGTACTACGTAAGTCACATTTAAATATATTTTTCTTCAATTTGTTTTTTTTATACAATATCTGAAAACATGAATGGTGCCATAATTGGCACCCCCTGAATAATAATTATTCACGATGGCTGATTTTAATATTTCATGGATTATTGCGTGCAAATTAAGGAGTCTCACCATAAAACAATAAAAAAATAAATCAAAATAAGATAAACAAATGTTTTAAGTTTTTTTCGCCGTCTATTAGCAGATCACTATAATTCTTTTTTAATGAAGTGCGACATAATTCATCCACAAAATATTTACAAAATATATCTCCACTTACATTTAATTTTTAATTCTCTATTCTTGAAAATGTAAAATAATTTATTTACAGTTTCAGCAAAGTTTATACAATTAGAGTATGGTTAGCATTATAGACCATCATGGACAAGTACAGCTATACATAACAATCATAATCTTTGATAAAAATTTTACATTTTTGTTCGCAAAAGTAATATGCGATGCATTATTCAGTTTAACAATTAAATAACAATTGAAATAAAATTTGAAAAAACTGTAAGCAATGTTGAGAACGTCCTTTTGCTTATTTTGTTAGTGTTGTCTTTCTTCCTTTAATATTTTAATTGTTTTTAAAAGGATATAACATGTCATTATTATTAATTATTTAATTTTTGCAAATGAATTATAAAGTTATAATCATTCAATTCATTTCTAAATTTATATTTTGCATTGGAAAATTGCATCCAGGGAATATCTTTAGGTAAGTTAATACGTTTCATTATACCTTCATATTGACAAAATAAATTTTCAAAATTGATTCAGATTTCTTGAGTTAAATTTAAAAATGTTGTTAATTTTGTATTGGTATTTATATATTTATTTTCGCAACAGTAACATAGATAAGGTATCATAAATGAAAAGGAAGTAAAATTTCATAAGAAATTATATGGGAACTTGTAAAATGTATATTAACAAATATTATTTTTTTAAAAACATACAATGTTCTTTAAATTAATTTAAATTTTTAGACTAAAAATAACTGGTTGTTATAAGACAACCCTGGCGGTAAAATAAGTGATACTTCTTTTATTATTATAAAATTTCTTGTTTGTAAGCTCTGTGTCTTATTAAGGTCTGCGTAACCAGAGACGGACCCCAAAGAAGAGAACATGGAAAGTCTAATCAAGCGATGTAACTAGGTTAAGTTTTTACATCGGCATGAACATGTTTTGTTGGAATCCACGCACACGCGCACACATATTTATAGTCTGAGTGACAGTAAATATCTGCCAAATTTAGATGACAATTTCCTGACTTGATACGCCCTTCTCCTCCTTAAAATGAAAAAAGTAATGGAAAGCACTTGCAACATCAAAGATAGTGAGGAGAGCCTGGAAAATTTGCATTTGAAAAAGGAAGCTAACTTGGCTTTGATATACCGACACCTTTTCAGGTAGGCACTGATACAAGTTAATGTTGATTTTTTCTTTTACTTCACCCCCCACCTAACTGCTAAAAATGATATATATATATATATATGTATATATTATTTTTATTTTGTAATGCAGCCATACTTAAATATATATGTAAATAAAACATTTTCAAAGAAACTTAACTTTTCGGTAACATATTTGCTTTTATAATATTAACATCCTTGAACTAAAAGATCTTTTCACACGAAAAACTCCTTTATTGTTAATAATTTCTAACTGTATATTTTTCCACTCTCAGCCATTGCAGAAATTGTTTATCTGAATCTTGGTTGAGTTAAAATTGATATTTGGTATCAAAGATCTATTGACTAAATTCATTACAAATCACACTGAGACAAGCAGACAATCACAACAAGAAAACCAATAGCTGCAACCAATTATCTAATATTTCTTTAACATTTAATTTCATTATAATTTATAAAACTTCATTAAGATTTTATCTGTCTGAAATATTTATATTACATACACATTGTGTTTGAATGTGCTTTCCTAGTCTCTTTAACAAGCTTTTTATTTCCAGAAATAAAATATTCTAAAGAGTTTTTCCTGTCAGTTTCCTATATTTACACACTAGCATAGGCCTACTTTTCTTGTTGCTAAAGCACTTTATTCAACACAGCAACAAAAATGTCAATAAATTAAGACCCATTTTCTGCACTGTATTTAAATTCGACTCTGTAATCGATAGATTCACAAGTTTTAATTCCTTATTAATTTTTTTAAAGAAAACAACGACAAAGTAAACTTTCATTTTATTTAGTTTTTTGAAACAATGTGAGGTATAGAGACTAATATTGTTGTTTATACGTGACATGTGTTAGAGCAGTTTGTTTACTCCTTTTAAAGAGATTTTAAAATACTGACACAAATTGAAATGTAACATACTACGATGAGATCAATATTCAAGCAAGACATGTTGCCAGCACAAATACATTCTCGCAATGAACAATTAATAGCTACATTTATTGTAGTTAACCATTTTAGAGTTGTTTCAGTTATAACATACTAAATCGTGGGTTTCAAAGTTATTTAAGGCAGGCAATTCATCTGAAGTGGCTTGCATCACTTTTTTTCCCCACTATTTTAAACTGCTTTACTGGATTTTAAGGAACATTCAAGTCTGGGACGGCCAAAGATTTACAAGATAATAAAATTGTAAGCATGCTAATTGGAGTTGAATGGCTATGTTTTTATTGTTTTTAAGAAATGTTAATTTAAAAATATTTTTTTTTAAAAAGTATACTCATTTTTTATTGAAACAATATAAATTTACTCACTGACATTGCAGTATTTTAATAATCTTTTAAATGTAAGAAGTTTATTATTAAGGTAACAAAACATGCTTTAAATTATCATGTTGCGGGCTTTTTATTTAATTATTTTTAAATATTTTTTTTTAAATTTTTTTTTTGTTTGCATGACATCCAATCTTTTCTAAGATATTTTTTGATTTTGGCCAAAATCTAGATCTATTCTAATCCTCAGTGTAGTCACTTTTGAAAGTTTGCGGATTGCGTAAACATAGGAATTATTCACACGGAAGAGTCTTTCAAATTTTTGGTTTGGTGTGACAGCCAAGACAAATGTAAGAAAAATGTGAAGACATGCGATGGATCACCACGATAGCCTAGCATGGAAAGACAGCGGTATAGAAGAAAACTTACATCATCTTTTGACGATTTGTAATCAAGCATATATAATTCTGATTAGTCGTTATTTTAATCGATGATGAATGTTTCGAAGTAACTTATCATTCATCAGCCGAAACGTCTTATTATGTTACGCGAACATTCTTTTAACATTGGATATACTAGATAGTATCATCAGCTACAACTAGCACTAAGGCTTAACAATTAAATGCACTACTTGGTCACAGGACCCCACTTCATGTTACATCCTACTTACAAGTTACAAGTGGTTCTCTAATTTGTACAATATAATGCTGTTAATGTCATACGAATTTGCACTAGTTTTAACGTTATAATAGTTTCGGATTACATGTTAAATTATTTATAACCACATTTTCGAGAAATGTTAAATATTTCTTAGTCCGTCTAGAGAGTTGTTTTAATTTATTTGAAATAAGACTTCACTTCATAAATGCTATTAAGTATATTAGCTTAACTGTAGCAATTCTAACATAACTCTTCCAAAATAAACCTTTCATTAATATTCATAAAATATTCAAAACAATTTCCTGAAAAAAAATAGTTTTAAACAAGCTTATAAGTAATAAAATCCCTTAAAATTCCTTGGAACCTTTGCATGCTTCTCAGCTTTAAATTCTCTCTAAACAATACAAGTGATATTTACTGGAATATTTTTTTTGAAGTCCTGGAGAAATATCCAAACTCTTTTAGGGAATAAGGTCACCATAAATACAAAGAAAAATTTAAGAAAAATTTTGTTTTCTCTTTAAATTTAATTCAATTTTTTGTTTTAAATTAGCTAGAATTTTACGACCATAGAGTCCATGATGGACTATCAACGGCGTATTATTATCATATTTTTTCTTTACTGTAAACAAATATAAGGGTAAGATTATAAAGTTCAGACGAATACATGTCAAATTAAACGCATTATATAAAATTTGTACAAAGGTTTGAATATTTCTTACATAAAATTATATAAATGTGTATAATTATTATACCAGTGTTATAAAACCACATTGATTATACCATGTTGCCATATACAATGTATCTTTCTGGTTATTTCCATTAATCCTGTAATATTTTTTTGGTGTTTATTCTGTCAAACAAACCTAAGACCCGCGTTGTCTTTGTAACAGAGCGAATTGAGAGCTAACAGTCACGTATAGCCCGGATTTTCCTGNAAGTAGCCATAGATGTGTTCGTCTCGTTGTCTCATTGTTGCGTCTGTGGCTGGATGTCTACCATCGACTACTACTTCAGTTAAACTAAGCTTAGTTGTGTAATTATTCCAACCAAATGTAAAGGAACCGCACTATTTTAGTGAAAATAACAAAAACTACAACAACAACAACAAAAAATTAAAAATTAAAAAAAACAAAAAAAAAAGGACTTTAATCGTTTAATTGGAATCCTGGATGATTTATTAGATGAGCACTATAACATGTAGCAATGTATTTGTACTCATTTTTATGGCCAATTATCTGTGGTTATTCTTCTAAAATATCCACTTCAAGGTGTGGTTTGCTAGTCCACAAAGAAATCCAACACATTTGCATTACATTATCAAATCAAAACATTAATGAATTTCATAAAATGTTATGTTGTCTATTAAATACACAAATTATATCTTGCTAAAGTATGCATATATCTCTTTTTATCCTGTTCAACTTGTATAATCTTTTCAAGAATAAATTAAATAATTGTCTTCCCATCAGAAGGCAAGCAATAATCGACTGAATTATTTTATACTACTCTACAATTAGTGCGATTCTGTTGTCAATTTATACAAATTGCATTTCGTTACTAGAAAACTGAGCAAATTTAGACGCAAAAACCATTATAGGATATTAATATGTTGTACAGTTTTAGCAAATAATAATAATAGAATAGGAATTAGTCTTAAAAAAAGAGTGATTAAAATATTTAAGTGCCAACACACTCTGTGGAGTTAATGTTTAGAAAATTTTTGATCTAAATTAAATTATCTTGGATGCCGCTAAAAATGTAGCAAGTTTAACATCAGGATTTTACCTTGTCAAAAATGATTGTTACGACAGGAAGACCCCAATCATGTCTGGCTCTTAGTAATGTATTTAACGTTGAAGGAGTTATTCCAGTTTTTCTTCTTTTCATTTACATATGGGGAGTCATGTTCTAGGGACAATAACTTGGCCCGTCAAAGTTGACCTTAATTAATACAAACCAATACAACGTTTTGTTGAATAATTTACAACATATTATATGATATCTAAATTCCCATTAGCTACAAATAAAAGATTGTTAAATCAACTTAGCTGCCTTTATCAAGCTGATGCTAATCTACCTAACCGCCAACTGTGTCGTCTCAAATTATTTTGTGCTCAACATTCTTATATTCCCTGATGTATTTTTAAGATTTCTTCTTCAACCGTAAAACTTACCCAGGGTTCAACGACAAACTACTCGACGCTAGTGTATAACGGCCAATGACACGAATTCTACATGTTCTGGGACTTTATCATTAGTGAATGATTTTTTACCCTGAATACAAAAAAGAATGTAGGTATTAAACTGTTAGACTATTGCAATAGAAGTCACATAACATTACCCTATCCTTGTTTATCCGGTACAGTTTTATACTTATCATTAACATAAAAACCCATCGTACTAAATCATTCACAGACTTTTCGTTAATTGTCATTTATTATGAATTGATATATTCATCACTGTATTACTTTGGTAAAATTAGGTCAATTAATACTATCCATGGTCATCACGTTCGTTGTATACTAACTTTCAAGGCTTATTCCTCTTAATTCATTGGTAAAATGTGAATTAAATGGCCTAACTTCCCCCTTATGAACTTGAATAAATTATTTTAACCATCGCGATATTTTTTTAGTTTTAAATAATACCCTAGTCCAGCTTTTACACCCTATAATTATTCAAGTACAAAGCTCATCCTCTAACTCATTATCAAACAGTCATTCAAGATGAAGGCACTCCTAAGCTTATTAAGCACTCCGCTAATAAATTTGTCATCACCCCCTACCCACATTTTAAAAAAAATTATCTCAATATATTCATCTTTTGGTATACACCCATGTCAGTACACAAATGATGATCAAGCACTGCTCGACTTTAAAGCGGGGTAGTTAGATTTAACTTTTGAATCGTGTACTTAATCAGACATGTGAGATAAAAAATGTTAGTAGTCGACACGAGCTGGCTGACCTAAGTGGCACTAGTGTTAGTGACACACGTGAATGATTTTTAAACAGAGTAACTTTTATATATTCAGTACATAATTTTAGTGCTTTCTAAAGATACCTCTGTTGTTAAAGATGCAGATTTGAGTGTTGATGCCTTTTCAGGCATTTTACTGTTTATGTTTATAAAATTTATTCAAGTGTGTGATGTGATTAAGTGTGTGTATTAATATTAATATTTAAGAAGATAATTGAGACAAGTGATTAAATAAAAACTTCGTTGAAGATAAATATGCATTTAAAATTGTATGGACCTTTTAAACAAAGTCAGAATCGCCGTTTCTTCTATGTACCGGTAAAGAGTACTATTTAAAGTTCAATTATTTGTAATATTTACAAAGCCACTTTTTTTAACTACACACACATCAAAAAACGAATTAATAATATCATATCATCGCAGATATTTAGAATGGGTTATAATAATATACAGAATCAATCGATCTCTTTTAAAATATAAAAATAATGATTCGATGCTCTAGCTTCTATTTTATAAATCTTTACCGAAATATTGGTTTCCTTTCCGGCTTAACTAATTGCGGCCTATAAAAACTATTTTATTTTGCAAAACAACCCGTCTATCTTTTTCTTATAATCATCATTATAATCAAGGCAATAAAAACTTCAATGAAACATATTCTAACAAACATTTAGAACAATAAACATATATTTAAACATCCTTAAAATACGTCATTGCCTAGTCTATGTTTGAAAAAAAAATAGTCTGAATTTGAAAACGTAGGGAAGGGAAATTAATTCAACAAGCAAGGAACCTTTTCAACACTTATGATGACAGGGATTTAACACTTGAGAAGACGATTCGTTTAGCCAGCCCTCGTGTGGATTTCGTCATGTTAGTAATGTCCGACTAAATTTTCCTGCCTCTCAATCACTCAGTATTTCAAATGTTAACGTTGTAAAGTGTTAAATTGAATATGCATAAGTTAAATTGTGAACTTTATTTTATGATGTTATAATTTACATTAGAATGTATGGCTGGATCATTGTATAGTTATGTTAAATATATTCGTTACAATGTAACAATTACATACACCAAGATGTCGTCTTAACACGTCAAGTATATGTTTAGCAAAAGTTTAAAGTATTCTTTTGTGTTTTAATTTAGTGAAAAGTGAAAGCTGTTTAGTTTTAATCAAGACCAATATTTCTGAGATAAAAAGGAATTAATTAACACGATGTTTACCTTACTCAAACTGAAGTATCATTGCTTCCTAATTAGTGCCTTGATTGTTGCAGCAAAGATGGAAGGTAATTATTATTTTAAAGTTTAAATTGTTCATGTGCATTTTTAAGGAACATAACTTTAAAAAAACTGCATATCTATTCAAATTTGTTTTATGCCTTAACCAAATCTTCACCCACAAACACATCGCATTGTGTTTTCTCATCACTTTTGTAAAGCGGATGTTTATTTAGTGTATAAAGGAGAAACAAGGTGCAGATAATACGTGAATATGAATATACTGTGCAGTAATAATGATGAAGATGATGGTGCTGATGACTTTATTTGCGCAGACGATTATTTTTATTTATATTACTTCAGATGGGGGTGTCTTTTCCTTGGGGGGACTTCTTCTATTAATATTACGATGTAGAGAATTCTGCGTAGTCTTGAATATGTAAATAAAAATGTTATCTGTGAAGCAGGGAAGGATTATTAGCACAATGATCCTAATTAAAATTTAAAGCAATCTCGATATCTACATCCTGCAAAGTTTTGGATCGTATTTTGCGAGGTACAAAATTGTGGACATAGTGTCCATAGTGGAGAATTTTCTTTCTTCTTTGATCACTGCAACACTGAACGTGTAATATAATTATTAATAATTGAAGAATCTGAAACGTTTTACTCGCATTTTAACGTTCCCATATTGCAGTGAATTAAGATTTTGAATTAATAATTAATTGCAGTTGACTCTAGCTGGTCGACTCAAGTGGCACGAAAGAGTCTTACACGGACTTGTTGTCGTGTGTGTTTTCGTTTGTTGAAGTTTTTGTTATTTCTCGCATAACACTATGTGTGGTCCCTAATTATACAGTTGAAAAGAAATATTTCTAGGATAAATTGTAATACTTTTTCAAGACTTTGTATTGCTTTTGTTTTTAGAAGTAGATGAAAACTTTTTTGAGCGTTTAATTAGGTATGAATATGGAATATCGCAACTATTATAGAGATATGTATTTCAATGTAGACATATATAAACAAAAATTCTGGGAATTCAACTTGCAAAAAACAAACACACACATATGTATACAGACGACCAAACATGAAAATAATATCAGAAAGTATCAGAATTATAATCCAGTCATATTTTCATTCTCCTAATATTAGAATTTGACAGAGATTTCTTTCTTATAAGGGGCGCTTTTTAGTTGGTCAGACGACTCGTGCCATATGTATCACTTGTCTATTTTTTATCAATAAATAACATAGAAAAAACATACTTTCATGTACTATCTGGTTACTCCCCTTATTAGCGTAAAATAATTTGGGACCATGATTCGGAGGATTGCCTCTATTTGAGCTATGTGATCACTTCAAAGGTG
Source organism: Radix auricularia (assembly GCA_002072015.1). Taxonomy (NCBI): domain Eukaryota; kingdom Metazoa; phylum Mollusca; class Gastropoda; family Lymnaeidae; genus Radix; species Radix auricularia. The sequence goes on from MUZC01002932.1 coordinate 440,815, forward strand.
GGAAAGAATTTACTTTTTGAATTGGATCCCGTTAGACAACGGGATCATATTGATGAATGTAGTAAAAAAAAATTCACATCATATATGGACAGAGATTTGACCTTGAACGGGATCCCATTATTCAATGAGATCGTATTGGTTATGGTACACATTTGAGTTTCTAATGCAGACCCTTGAGAGGCCAAATAACAAAATAAAACAGTGTGCAACATTTATTTTATTCCACAGTCACCGATTATTGTAATATTCGTTATTGTGATGGGTTCTTCTTTCCTTGTTTGAAGGGTCTTGTTTTGAAACATTAAATAGGATTTCATTTACACTAATGAAATTTTAATCTCTTTTTCCTTTGATTAACTTTGATTTTAAAAAATATATTCTTAAATTGTAAGCATTTTATATTTTAACACATATTTGTAGTAAAATGAAAAGGTTAAAGAAATAATTTTTAATTCTCTGAAATAAAATGTCATAAACCCATCTATTTCATTCTAAGAACCGCCGATTTGTAAACAACGTTTCAAGTATCATGCATCAACGCAGACATGTATGCTGCTCTTTACACAGTCTTCATCTTACAGCGTTAGCAGCAATTTCTGCGAGAAGTATAAAGGAGGTCCTAATAAAGATATACCAGGTCATTTAGTTTACATCTTTGATGAAGACACAGATTTATTTATTACAGGTACGTAGTTAATGTACAAATACTTTTCATTAAGTCCTCGATACAAAGCGGTATTTTCTGTTAAAAACTTTATTTGGGTCATAAATAAAAAAAAAATTAATTATACAAATTTGTTTCTTAAAAATCTTAATTGCACATTTAAAAACTAATGATCAATATTTTAGAAAAATTTATAAGAGAATTGCAAGTATTTTAAAATTCAGAAGTTCCTGATTTTGCAAAGCTTGTGATTAAAAGTCATTGACATATTAAAAAAATATCTAATTGATAAATTAATTATCTTAATATCAATTTAATTGTTTACATTAAGAATTCAATTTTTTAGCCCACTAAAGTTACCATGATTTTTTTCTCCTTTGCAAAACTGGTACCGACGAAGCAAATACAAATACCTACACGTTCTACTTTTATCAAACTAAACATTTTTTGTGGGTGGCAAATTATACTTTGAATATACACAAAATATACAATGAACCGAAATATTTTAATTTAAAATTATGTTAAATTATTATGTAAATATCACATTCAAAAAATAAATGCGAAAACGGAAGGTTACAAGCAATGCAATGAAAGTAATTGATTTGGTGCAGTTTATAAACACAGACTTCTTGTGGAACCTTGGTATAGGTCCTTAATTTGCTACAGACCCTTGGACGTATACCAAATTAGAGACATACCAAACGTTTTTTCTATAACAAATTGTGGGAAAAAGATGTATTCGTTTCCATAGAGAAATCATATTACTCTTTACATAGTATATTTATGGACGCAGTTGTATATTATAATTATAATTTAAACATTTTATAGTAAAGTTCATAAATATAGAAACAACTTATACACTTTTTTCTGTTCACCTGTTATCCAGATCAAAGGCGATTGTCAAGAAGATGTAGTGTTCTTGATCTTTTTTGTAACATTTGCCTATTTAATAATGTGGTTGTTTTTCAAAATCAAGGAAATCATTGATCTCCCCGTTCAGAATGCTGCAACTATGTCAAAAATACACATGCAAATTTCAATCTTTACATAAATCTTTTTTTTCAAGTTCATGGTGAACATAACCATTCTTTAGTTGCTTGCGTCCTATCATTCACTTTCTTAAGACTTATGTAAAGTGAATTTACTAAGAATTTACGAGAAACACACAACATCACGTGATAATTTATTTATTGCCCTAGTTGTTTACTGTATGATAGAAACTTCCGTAAATATGCATTTGAGAAAAGGCGGTGTCATTCCTACAAGTTAGTTTTGCATCATTTATCATTTTACCTCACTTTTGTCTATAAAGTATGTCACACACCGGGGCGTCACATATTTATGACGAGATAATGTCTTAAAAACATGACATTACATTAGAACGCACGACTTTAAATATAATTTCCCCAGAAATATTGGAATGCTTATGATTTATTTAATTAAATTTTAAATAGATTCACTTGTGTTATATTATTAGTCTCACATTAAATGCAATGTTCAACTATTTTATCTTAAGTACTCAATACAAAAAGTTATTTTTTGTTAAAAATGTCTTCAAGATTTTTATAAAGTTTGCCTACTGTTGTTCTAACACTTCGCTTTTTAAGCAAAACAAATGAAGCGTTTAAGCTAATGGCCTAAATGGTGTCTAACTCAAAGACAGAAAATGAGAACAGCTCTTCTGGTGAATTAATGCTTTACAAAATGTAGATTAAAGTTCCTGAAGCCATTAACCCTCTAGAATTTTGGAAATTTAACGAACACCGTTATCTGATAATGTGATTTCTTGCCAAGACCATTCTGTGCAAATCAATATCATTAGCATGAAACTTTGAGAAGTTGTTGAGTACAATTTTGTGATGGTAACAGGCAAAAAAATTTAAAAAATAATCACTTACTGGGGCCGGTGGCCCAAATGTAGGTTTTTCTTATATTAAAAAATGACTCATCACTAATTCTCCAATTTTCCGTGTAGTTAAAAACATGAAACTTTTGAAATATATGGAGCACACTTACGCGACAATAATTGGCAAAAATGAATGTTAAAATTCACACTTATTGGGGTGCCTGGGGTTCAAATGTAGTTCTTTCCTTAAATGGGGTATATATACCATGAAAATCACCAATTCTCTAATTTTCTGGGTAGGTAGAATAAGGAAGCTTTGGGGATTTGTTGACTACACAATAATTTCTATAAAGAATTTAAAATTTCCCGCTCATGAAGGGCCGGAGGTCCGAAACAAGTTTTTTTCTCCCTTTTATGATCTATATAAAACTGACTTATCACTAATTCTTAAATTTCCCACGTAGGTAAACACATGAAACGTAAGAATTTGTTGACTACATTTCCGCGACACTATTATAAAAACATCACTTGGGGCCGGGGGCCAAAATGTAGTTTTTTCCCTGATGCGAGTTATAATAAACAGACTCATTAAATCTTCAACTTCAAGTGTAGGTAGGAGCATTAAACTTTGGGAAGTTGGTGAGTACTCTCCCGCAATGCTACAATGCTAATAGACGGAATGTCTTTGGGTGGGCTTTTGTTGTTATTATATATATGAATCAAAGTATGTTTGTTCGTCTTATAGCTGACTAAAATATTCATCCGAACCACGTAAAATGTTTGATAATTTATACGTACGCTTCCGGGATGGAAACTGGCTAATTTTTTTAAAATACACTTGGGTCTCCGGGGCCCTTATAATTTTTCTTTTGTCCTAATATGAGCTTTACAAAAATTAGTATAAGCGTTAGCTACTGTGTTAATTATCGGATGCTCGGATTTATATCTCATATATATAGGGATTGATATTTTAAAAAATTGTTTTCACAGGTTCTTTATTGAATAGTACTAGATGCCCGCGGCGTAGCATACGCCGCAGATTTGCTCATAGATAGTGCAAAGAAATGGGAGGGGTAAAAAGACACAAAAATACATCACGATGAAATCGGAACAACGCGAATGAACCTAGGGAGCGGGGATAACTGCGACGCATTGTTGATCTGGAAACATGTGCACTGTAGTTAGCCACTTGCCACCCTGCACCACCCTGGCTTGCGAACCATAAACTAATTGGCACAACATGACAAAGGTCATTCGTCAAGCTTATTCCCACTCGTTTTGTGCTTGTTATGGTGATCGAAAAGATTGTGGGAAATGAACGGCACAAACACAAACATTTTCAAAAAGTGATGTCTTAACTTGGGATTGAACCCGCGACCTCCTTGTGTTAGGCGAATGAAATAACCATTACACTACAAAATACTTGTTATTTTGTTGTTCTGAAAGAAGAAGTAATTGACTTCAATTCAAAGAATTGTTGAATGTTTACTACATTTTCTTGCAATCTGATTGTTCGTAGGGGTCAGAGGTAAGACAGCTTGCTACGTCTTGTCTGGCATTGTTGGACCATGTAGAAAATTATATATATAGATTATCCATTTTATTCAAAAATTTCTAGTAATTTCTGTAATTTACATTTTTGCTGAATGGTCTTTATTTTAACAGATTATAAAGGGAAATTTTTGACACTTTTAGCATATTGTTTATGAGATTATGAATTTAATAGTTTTCATATTAGTATATTAATTCATGGATTATCTTTAATTTTCTAGAATATTCTAAAGTTTATTTTTTGTAAAATATATGTTATTCTTAACCTATTTTTTTTTTGGACAAATTTAAAGATATTGCCCCCATTATTTGTCCAAGCTTTTAATTTAATATTACCATCAATTTTACTTGATTCGGGTTGAAACTTAATTATTCTATAAAATTCCTGAAATTCATTTTTTTTCTGGAACTCTTTTATATTTCACACATTTCATGAGTAAAAATTTTTAAACTTTTATCTTATTGGTTCTAGGAATAATAATTATATTGTGGAAATGTTATTAACTCTGATTTTGGTTTATCTTAAATATTCTAAAAAGTTCTAAATTTTTGTACTTGTATTATGTCTGTTATTGTAAGACTGTTTTACTGAGACACGTTTTATAGTGCAAACCCCCCCTCCACACCAACAGACACACATACTCCCAATATTTGTCAAACTTCTATTATTAGTCTTGTTATTCACGTGATTACGATATCATCTAATATATTCTAGAAATTTGTGTGATTTAATTAGTCTCTTTAATTGAAACAGATTTTAATTAGACACAATTTAAAGTCGTATCCAATAGCATTTATTGACTTATTATCGGTTACGTAACCCTCACACGGGAAAGTATGTCCAAAATATTCTAGAATTTTTTTTTCAATGTCTCTGTTAATTATTTATATATTTTAATGGGATGTGTTTTAAAGTTTTAAACCAAATATGCCAGACAATTAATGTAAAGTACTCTTATTTTTCGTATGATGTAAGCTAATTGTAGAGACAAATGAAGATGCAGATTTATAGTAAGCGTTTATAGTTTATGAAACCTAGATATATTTGGTAGATACCTTCATAATACTACCATGAACGAGATCGAACGATAATAGGTGTGAGAAAATAGAATAGAATTTCACAGGCAATGGGATCCCATATTGAAATGGAATCATATTGGGGTGAATAAATCAAAACTGAAATGGGGGATCCGTTCGGGTAAAGTCACTTGACAAAAAGGGATCAATATGGAATCATACTGCAGTATTTCATACCATCCAAAAATGGAATTGCTTTGGCTTAATGGATTCGCTAGAGCTTTGGATTCCAATTTGAACTTTGATAATATTAGTGAAAAGGATTCGATCAATAACATAATTCCATTAAGCAATGGAATACTACTGGGGTATGTGATCCCCTCGATGTATGGGAACACATCGGAAAAAGATATTGCATCTTAAATGGGATTCCATTAAGCAAAATGATCATAAATTGGTATCAATACTCAATATTTGAGTATTGTATCAAATAAAAAAGGGATTTCCTTATGCAACGGAATAATATTGAGCTACATTATGCAATCAAAGTATGGTAATTACGGGGTATTCAGTCTACAAAAAATATGGAATTATTTTGGAACAGGGATTCGTCCAAGAACGGGAGCCCATTATCCAACGGGATCGTATGGGTCATACAATAGGATGGATCCATGACGCAGGTCCTGGAGAAGCCGAAATATCAGTTACTTTATGAATAGCTATGTAATAATTATATGATAATTTATATAGCGCAGTACCCCAGAAGGCAATTTGGCTCACAGTGCTTTACAAACAATTAATAACACACATAATTATCAATTAATTTAATGTAAAATATTCATAACCTAAAAACAACCAATAATAACATTTTGGTTCATACAAGCAACGTTTATCCCTAAAGGATTTTTTTCTTGTAGTTATAATAATCTCCAAATTAATGTTATAAGAGGTTTGTTTTTAGTGCAGTCTTGACAGTCTTGGTATTTTGAATACCGCCATTTTTAATGGCAGAGAATTCCGTTGTTTGAGAGCTCAAAAAGACAAAGAACATTCACCAAAAGTAATATATGTGTGTTTTCTTTGGGTATGTGTGAGTGCGTGCCAGTTTCAATTAGACTGTAATATTATCTACTCTGCTTAGAAATGCTAAATAATGAAGGTATCCTAATTCCGTTATTAATGTTCCATATATATATATACGAGCAAAATACCCGTGCTATGCTACGGGGTAGGCACAATAAGAGTAACTTTATTTAGTTTTGGGTCTCAAATTCTCCTTAAAAATTAATATAAACGGATCTGGAAATTAGGGTTGTGATAAATTCAAACCCTTCACAATAAGAACAAAGATAAGTATGTCGAGAAAAATAAACATATTATTAGTTTAAATATTACCCATCAATTTTGGTATTTCTGCTTTAATATAGCAACATCATTATCATCCGTGGCTCTACAGCCCATGTAGGGCCCTGGCTTGCTCAACCACATCCTTCCATTCAGATCGATTGATGGCTTTCTTTCACCATGCTCGAACCCCTTTAATAACGCATGGTATATTCTCTACCAGAATAACAAATGTCGTTAACAGTTACAAAAAGATAACGGGCAAAGTTCACTTTCTTTTCACGTGAATCAAAACAAGAAAACAAAATCTTTCCACAGGATTTCTTTGGTTCTTAGAAATAGCTCGCTAAACACCCATTTCATTTATATAGTTTAAGCATAAAATTAGTTCAAGACGAATAGGATATTTTTAGCCAGATAATATTTGTGAATATTGTGGCTTGGGGAGAGTAGAAAATATGGTTTACTTGTTTTAAAGGCACATGTTCCTTTAACGTGAATAAAAACATAAGAACAATGCTGCTTTTTAAGAAAATGGTGAGAAATTGATCTTCTTATACATTTTATGTCAATCATTATATATTCCCGCACATTTGTTCTAATCGTAACAATTCACTTTATATCAATATTTGTTCCCGTTGTAAACTATTCATCTAATAAACTCAAAACAGCTTGGCACAAAATGAATTGTTGTCAGTGTGTTTTTCGACATAACACGCACTTCCTTATGCTAGATCCTATGTATAAGTCGTAATACTCGTGATATTTTTTTACACTTGATATATTTACACCTTAAAGAACAGTATTTACCCGAAGCGTATGTCATGCAACCGCATTGTTCGAGAAATGTACCCAATTTTTTAAATGGATTTTTCATCATTCGTTAGGTCTAAGAGTAAAATACATGTGTTAAGATTTCTTTTTTTATTGGAAAAGCTCTCCAAAACATTATTTCTATTTATAGGCTAAGCATGCCCTTAGTCAAATGAATAGGATTTTTTTTGCGCCAGATACTTTACTTTAGTTATGCAAATAGTATTTTCTATTTGGTGGTTGGACACTTCGACCCCGGACGATTCGACCCCGGACGGTTCGACCCTGGCAGTTTGACCACATGACGTTTTGTCCCCGGTCGTTTCGACTCCGGTCGGTTCGACCACGGAAGGTTCGACCCCGGGGTGATTCGATCCCGGACAATTCCGCCAAGGGACGTTTCGACCCCGAACGTTTCAACCCCTTTCTATCTACACCGTAGAAAATTATTATTTTGTTTGTTTGTATATATAATTTTAAAAATACTGGTTGTCATGTTAGAGGTGCAACATTAGCAGACATAGAAATAACCAAATCACACACATACGCACATAGCCCCTCCCCCCCCAACACACACACACACAAACTTGCACCAATAGAAAACTCTACAGTTTTAGTCATAACACGTACCATAATATTGCATTATTCTAGCAATAAGTCTTTTTTATGTAAGCTTTTTCATTCATCTACCAATTAATCCACAACATCCATTCCTTTATAGTTTATGCATGCCCTTTATTTATGACAAATTAGATTTATTTTTATTGAGTTGTTTAATACTTATGTGATTGGGATGCGTAGTGTTGGGGAGATTTTTTAATATTGTCTATTTGTTTTAAAAACACGTTGAATTGCAAGGTTTGGGTTTAAAATTTTACACTAATGGTTTTCTTAATCTTTGCATAAAAGACATTATCAGTTGCTAAGAAATAGTGCCAATCAGGGCTCGGAAATATTATAAACTCATGACCAAAGAAATGAAAAGCACCCTTCAAATAGCTCACAAAGTTGCCCCTCTTTATAAAAATTACAATTCCGCTATTTAACTTACAACAGTGTATAGATCTAAATGCTTATACACGTACCATTTTTTAAATTTAAAATCCCTGAGCGTTTACTTTCAATACGAATTTCCTTAATGCCAGTTTATAATGAAATCGATCCAAAACACTCACTTGTATTAAGTAAGCACATAAGAGAAATACCTCTTCCTCCTAACAAATATTTGCAATTGTTTTTTATGATAAATCACTCGTTGAATGCTTCAAAAGCGGTTCCGTGTTAATTTTTCTTTAAGAAATTTTTATTCTCTGTAATTTTGACTTGTTATAAGCCAGTATAAAATTTGCCTCCATCCGATTATATACATAGATGTATAAAAGCTTATATTAAAATGTAAAATTGATATTTCGTCTACAATTAAATAATTTCTTCACATTTATTTCTATAGCTATTTAACAGTGACTAAGGGAAATTCGTTCGAACCATTTTCGTATGATTTTATTATTGTAAAATACAATTAAAATGTTTAGAAAGGTTCCATTTCCTTTACAAATAAATATGCACCAATCTTACCCAATTACATATTATAACTATAAATAATGCAATTTCAACAGCGACTATAAGTTCTTTTCACAGTTTATTTTCCATTGTGGCAATTCATGCGAGTAATCATCCAACTAATGCGCAAGGGCTCATTTCTTCTAAAATCAAACATAAAGTAAAAACCATCTCTGAAAAAATCATTGGAGATTGTTCTTCTCATTAACAGTTTTTTAAGTCACATTCAATGACTTCCCGTTATCTTTTATTCAAGCACCCATGCAGATCGCATCGGCAGAAACTTGTGTTCATAAAATTAACGGAATTTTTCATAATCCAGTGCATAATTTTAACTATACATAAAAGATTACGTGGTAACGTCTTTTCAATATTTAATTTCACTTTTAGCAATCTATGAAATAAATCGTTATTTCACAACTAATACAAACACACAGTCACACGCACACACAGACGCACATACACA
>MUZC01002932.1:452917-503430 GCA_002072015.1 Radix auricularia
TATATATGTGTGTGTGTGCGTGTGAGTGCGTGCGTGCGTGTGTGTGTGTGTGTGTGTGTGTGTGGGTGTGTGTGTGTTTGTTTTTGTTTAGTTAGCTCTTCAATTTAAGTATGTGAATTTTAAAAAGTTACAGTTTTTAAAAATGTAATCAGCAAATATTCTTAAAGATATTTTATACAGTAAATGTTATACAAGTCTTAATTGCCTAAATAGTCATGTATATTTAAAACAAATCCTATTTACTTTCAGCCCTACTTCCTGAAGATAATGATAAGGCATACATTGGTTTGAGAGCTTTTCAAAAGAATGCTAACTACGTGTATCGATGGGGAAACGGTACAAAGGTAATACTATACATTTTTAGGGTTGTGGATGTCGTCGATTGATTAATCGGTTAATCGTGAAAATTAATCGATATATATATATATATATCTTAATATATACATATATTTACATACATATAGCCTAGCTTCCATGGGGAAAAATACCCGACCCCTCTAGATATATTTAGACGTAACTTTATGAAACAGTCGAAAGGGCCTCTTAATTATAGAGTACAACAATTTAAAACGCTTAATGTATGTCTAATCTATACGAATAACAAAAATATCAACACTCGAACAAATAATAAATTACTAATGAACGATAATAACTCATTCATTAAGTTTGCGCATGTTTTTCCTAGCCCCTTCCAATGTTTTGTCTCTTTCCGGTTTATTGCATCTTGATCCCGCAAAGTATATTTCTGATTCAAACACGCCCGTGTAGAACTCAGAATTACTGACTGAAAAGAACCTTTAAACAATTTACTTTTTAATAGGAACTAAATTATAAGAGTTTATATTTTGAAATGAATTTGTAATACCAAATATCGTCTCATTTCATTATCAACAGCCTGCAAAATATTTTAAATGGAAAGGAGTACAACCGATACCCGATTATTATTCTGCTGTCGTCATTTCAAAAACAGGATGGGAGGAAGTGAAATCTTATTCTACCAGTTATTTTATTTGTCAGGTTGATGCGGGTAAGAAATTTAACCATTTTAATTTGAAGGCATCGGCCTTCTTACATTAAAAAAAAATAATACAATTTATATTTCTTTTAAAGCCTTTAGTTATGTCATCTTTATGTTTTGAAGAACAGCAAACATCACGAAAGCAAGAGAGAAATCAACATATTCCCGTTTGTAAACGTTGCTATGAATGCCTCACCGATTAGTGTTGTGTGAAATCAAGGGCATTCTTGATTCCGGATCGGGTTTTCACGAAGATTCGAGCCCATGACAATCGGCACTTAGGTCGAGCGCGCATGTCACTCGACCACCGTGTCCTCTCCTCCGTTTTAAGTGGTGTCAGAATATTGATATACACGTCTACCCAAAAGATAGTATAGCTTTTTTGGGGGGAGGAGTGTATTTTATTGACTTTGTTAGAAGAGGAATGTCAGAAAATGTTGCATGATTTAAACAATTTACACACAATATTGAGTAAACACTTTATATTTGTCAAGACATAAATTTGAGGCAAAAAAAATTATTTATTTTGTTCATGTGTAAGGTAACGCCAAACGCTAAAAATAAATATAAACACTAGGTAAACATGCACATGTTACATATAAGTAAGGTCAAACAGGACTTAAAATAGATTTTAAATAAAGATCAATTTGTCATAGGAGAGTTTAGGTGCTATTAATGTCATAAATGATTACACTCGGTGTAAAGAACTTAGCGCATCTGGAGGGTTTTAAAGAATGAAAAGATTATGAAAACCAAAGCACATTTTGAGGGTTGGCACAAAACAGTGTTCAGCTGTTCTACTAAAAAAAAAATCAGTTAAAAGCTAATATATCATTTGTTTCATCTCCAAAATAATTTTTTTTTCTAAATAGTTTACCTTAATTATAACGTCTATCATCACCTCAAGATTCATTGACTTGTAATATCTCTTACCGGATTAGAGTACACGTTTGAAGTCATTGATGTAAGTATAAAATAAATACATTAATGTTATTTACTTGATATATTTTTTTTTAAAAATCAATTTTATACAAATGATTTATTGTCGACAGAAGTCCAGCTTCCATCCATTACTATGACATGTCCACCTCTGCTGATGGGACAACAAAGTCCCCAAATAGAATGCACTATTGGTAAAGGTTTGTCAGTTTTGGGGGCAGAGTTAAAACTGAATGAATTGCAGGCTTCATCGTGTGATACAACATCTTGTTTGTCTACAGACAAGTACAGAGCTTCTATAGGAGACAATGGAACACACTTATTATTGTCCTTAAATATCACATCAGTCAATAGAAGTGATGATGGAGTATTATCATGTGAATGGAAGATAGCTGGTTATGGGGACGATTTCAAAATTAGATGTTATATGCGAGTTTACGGTGGGTATAATATTAAATATCAATTTTGTTTAGTTTTCAAATTATATTTATTAAATAATATATATATATTCGGTGTTGTGAAGATTCACGTATTTTTGATAGAGCTAAGTTTTCAAATATTTTCATATATTTTTCCAAATTTATAAAACTAAATCCTTTTCAATACACTAATCTAATCTTTTATGAACCAAATACTAAAAAAAGCAGTTAAATAAGATTATATTATGTAATTTATTATATTTTATACTAAATTTACTAAACCTATGTTGTCGGCCATTCTTTTTGTTGTTATTTATTTTGGACTCTCCCAACTTAAGTGTGGACATACAATAAAAAGCAATCATAAACCTTCCATATAACTTTGATTAATAGGTGTATAACTCATAAAGTTATTAATTTAAAGATAAATTTAATTGAACTTAATAAATTTAGAACAAATAAACAGACTCTAACAAAAACATACATTACTTTTATTAATATAATAATAATAGCAATACATACTATAAATATAATAGTATTCATATTGATAATTGTCAGCGATAAGTCGTAAGCCTAGCCTTCAAACATAATTAAGCTTAAAGCTAAAACTAGCCTAACCCGAAAATAAGATCTTTAATATTGGACTTAGTGATAACCACAATACTTTTAAGGGCATCAACATCCACCAATACACCATAAAAATCACAGTAATACATCAATAATTATAAACCACCACAACACAAAGCATATTTACCACTCTTCTATCATAAACAAAATCTGTACTGAGACATGCATTAGCAAACAAGGCTAAAACGAGTTACTATGACCGCAGCGTCGCGTCTCTTCCGGTTGCTATGAAGGATAGTTGCTCCCCTTGAATCTTCTTGTTTTCTTATTTATTTATTATCTCCCCTTGCGGTAAAATTTAAATAATATGTATATTATCATTATTGGATTTGTATTCGTGCGCCGTGCTCATTTAGAAAAGGAGTACTGCTAATTTCTTGGCGGGCTTTTTTCCACCATGTCGTAAGTAGCCATTTTTTGTTAGATTTTCGGGAAATTGAAGATTTTAGGGTTTGGGTTAGGTATAGCTTTAGAATTTTCGGAATATTGAGGTACCAGCCATCATTCAGAACCTCATCTCGAGGGTCCCAGCCATCATTCAGAACCTCATCTCGAGGGTCCCAGCAATCATTCAGAACCTCATCTCGACGGTCTAAGACAGTTCTTAGGTTAGGTTTAGTTATCAATTTGAAAAAATTGAAGATTTTAATTTTAGGGTTTGGGTTAGGTATAGCTATAGAATTTTAATAGTGGCAGCAGTGATCTAATGCGTGAATTTCTAAAAGGATTTAAAAAGTGTATCCCCCTTTGTTGTGATTCCGATGCCTGATCGGTGAGTACCCATTGTTTTCTTCATTTTTACAACTATTTTGCTTTTATGTAAAACGATAAAAAATACTCCTTAAAATATTAGAATGTCCCCCAATCATTCGGCCATCTTGTTGCTATGGCACGTCACCGCCGAAAAAGTAATGCGAGTCCCGTGAATTTTTTTTTTTAAATTTGCCGGTAGCTAAAAAAAACTGCGCAATTTTAGAATCACTGATTCCCCTACCCCTCTGATTTCACGGGGGCTCGCACTACTTTTCCGAAAGTCACGGCGGTCACGTGCCTTAGCAACAAGATGGCCGCCGATATTGGCGGTGCGGACTGAGTAATCATTGTTTACCGCAAACAAAAAACCATTCCGTGTGACACCAGCTACGAATGGTATCACACAACATGCCTGCATACAAACACACCAAAGTACATATCGCTAGGCCTAGAAAATAAATATGCATCTTGGTACTGTTTACATTGTGGGCTACCCCAAATCAGTTCAGACTTGTTTAACTCTAGGGACATGAGTACCATAATCTTTTATATTGGCTTAGCTAATCATAATATACACATTTATAATCAAAATAATCATTAAACTGTAATTATTAATTTCCAAAGCATAAAAATAAAAGTACTGACATAGAAGTACTGATTTTAAAAAAAATAAATAAAAAAAACAGATATAGTTGCTGGTTCTAAAATCTGGTTAAAACCCATTTATAACTCGGAAATATTTAACACCAACAATAATATTTTTGGAAAATATAGGTTAGACAATTATGGAGTAGAGTTAATTGGACTAAAATGAACTATTAGGCTTATAGGTGAAGAAATAATACCAGAATCAAAATATAGAGTTTGTTTTTTGAAAAAAAAAAAGTTACACGAAACAAAGCACCATTTATTATAAGCAGCATTTACAGATCACAATATACAAACCTGGAGTATATGAAAGAAATTTGCAGCCAACTTAGATTCATAAAAGAAAATCATAAAAACTCTCTACTTTGGGTCATGGGGAATTACAATCTTCCAGACATATATTGGATTAACTGTGCCACAGAACACCATTAAAAAATATAGAAATTAACGAACACTTTTTAGACACTATTAACACAGTAAACCTAGAACAAATCTATATGTTTAATTCCCTTCAAAGTTCAGCCATGCCGGACACCAAGTTGTCTTCCTGCCCCACCCACCAATCGGCTTGCAAGAAAAGTTAGTGCAGAGGGTGGGGGGGGGGGGTCAGGAGACAAAGCCAACAATTCGTTCAGTTGAGGTTAATTACTTTGTTCTTTCACAACAACAGAATATCATGTATTTCGTAGTGTTGTGGTTAGTACATTCGCATAAAACGCGGAAGGTTGTAGGTTCAAGCCCTAGCTAAGACAGTACTTTTTTAATTTTTAAAAATGTTTGTGTTTTTGCCCGTTCATTTCCCACTTTCTTCGCAACACGACTGTAATCTTTTTTTTCTTGATATTTGCATAATAGCTTCGTGCTTTCAAAGGTGCTCAGTGACAGAAAAGTAGTCACACACTCTCCTAAACGCTTACTTTTATAAAATGTCACTAAATCATTAGCGGCGTATGCTACGACGCGGGATGGCTATTAGTTTATGTTTGGCAAACTAGGGTGACAAGTAGCTAACCGCAGAGCACATGTTTCCAGAACAACAATGCGTCGGCAGTTATCCCCGCCCCAAGGTTCATTCGCGTTGTTCTGCTTTCTTCTTAATATAGTTTGTGTCTGTTCAACCCCCCCCCCCCCCCACTGTTTCTTTGCAATATTTATAAGTAACTTTGCGTCGTATACTACGCCACGGGCATCTAGTAGAAATAAAAACAACAAAGGAAAAAAAATAGATGCATTCTTAACAAATAGGCCAGTACAAATGATAGACTGCGAAAGTATTCCTGGATTGTCTGACCATGATATTGTTAGGGTAACCGATACAATAAAAAGTAAAATGTGTAATATACCTAGAAATATAATATATCTTTGGAATAAATGTAAATCTTTAGAACTACACCACTCAGCAGCTAAATCTATACAAATTTCTAGTAAATTTAGCACAAAGAGCCTACTGCAAGAACTTTGGAAAGATATAAAAACAAAACTAAAAATTGTAGTAGATGAGAATGTTAAAAAAAAAAAAAAACTAACATCAAATAGAATTAACACATGCTGATTCAATTCTTTAAAAAAAATGCATGCAAATACAAAGATAACTTATATAAGAAATTTAGGGCACTTAAATTAAAAAGGACACACAAGACATACTTCAAGATTTAGCATTTGACACAATAACTTAGTCCAAACCTCTAAAATGAATGAATGAACAATGTATGTTGTAAAGATAACAATGAAAACTAACGATCCTTCATTAAATCTAAAAATTGAAACCTACGGGTCACATTAAAATGCTCAGATAATAAAACCTATAATGATAATGAGACTAAAGCTAATATCCTTCACACATATTTTGCATCATCATTTTCCACCTCAGGTGAATTTTTTAATAATTTCAAATACATTTGAATAAATGTGTAATGTAAGTGTAGACGAGATAGGTATACCTTCACTCCGTAAAACTTTAAAATAAGGAAAGCCCAGATGAATCGCCTGCAAGGTTATTAAAAGAACTAAACAATGAACTGTCCCCAATCCTTGATGTTCTTTGTTTAGCCTCTCTAAACCAGGGTAAAGTACCACAGGATTGTAGATTAGAAAACATAACTCCCCTCTCTAGGAAAGGCGATAAATCAGATCCCTGCAACTATAGACCTGTATCACTTACTAGTATCACCTGCAAATTACTAAAACACATAGTACATAGTCGAATAAATTTAACACACAATTAATATGTTTAAGAGATGATCTGTCAAAAGGATTAGACGATAAGGATCAAACAGATAGAAGATTACTAGACTTTTCAAAAGCATTTGACAAAGTTCGCAACCTTAGTTAATTAAAAACGTAACTGTTTTGGAAACTCAGATCCATTACATCACTGGAACCAAGATTCCATATGGGTAGGAAGAGAAATTTAATAATTAATAGATCTAAGTCTGAACCGATAAAGGTTAACTCACAAGGAACTGTTCTAGGGCCCTTGCTCTTTCTAAATTATATAAACTTAGCTATCCATCCATCCATCCATCCATCTATTGAACGATATACATATATATATATATATATANAGGCAAGTACCCGGCTTCTCACGGGTTTTTAATGAGGTTTTCTGTAGAAGCATACTTTACTGTTTATTTGCATGAAGTAAAAGGGTACATTTAACTTAAAGCAGGTCAAAAATACATGTGGGAACACCAGCCCCACCCTGAATGAGAATTTTAAATCAATTTTTCTCCATTTTTGTTGGGAGAGTGTGCTCAATAAATTTTGAAAGTTTCATGTCTTTACGTTAAATTTGAGAATTATTGATAAGATGGTTTTTAATATAAGAAAAAAACTACATTTGGGCCCCTAGCCCCCAAAAGTGGGATTTTTAAAATTCTTTTTTCAAATTAGTGTCGGTAGAGTGTACTTTACAACTTGTCAAATTTTTATGCTTCTGCCTACACGGGAAATAGCAGAATTGGTGATTTTCAATTTTTATATAGCTTTTTTAAGGAAAAAAACCATTTGGGCCCCTGGACCCCAGAAAGTAATAATTGAAATATATTTTCGCCTGTTATAATTTGGGTAATGTACTAAACAATATCCTAAAATTTAATGCTTCTGCCTACTCAGGAAAGAAGAGAATTAGTAATTTTCAATTTTATATACCTCACATAACGGGGGTAAACGTTTTTGGGCCCCCGGCCCCCATGAGTAGCAATTTATGGAACGATTGCCATTATTGTCGGGAGAGTATGCTCAAGAATTTCCAAAAGTTTCATGATTTTATCTACACGGTAAATTTGAGAATTAGTGATGAGTGAGTTTTTAATATAAGAAAAAACTAAATTTGGGCCCCCGGTCTCCACTGAGTGGGAAGTTTAAAATTCTATTTTGCAAATGTGCGTAAGGAGAGTGTACTTAACAACTTTCCAAAGTTTCATTTTTCTACCTACACGGGAAATAGTCGAATAGGGGATTTTCAGTATTTATAGAGCATATATAAGTATAAAATTTTTTTTTAAAAAACTACATTTGGGCCCCCGGCTCCCAGTAAATTATAATTTAAATATTTTTTCACCTGTTACCACTACGTGGTTTGTACTCAACAATTTCCGAAGTGTGCATGCTTCCAACAAATCAGAATCCTGATCTTTCTTGAGACGTGATTGTATTTCGTTGTCTACATTTTGTTAATATAGCCCACTTAAGAAAAAGTACATCTGGGCCCCCGGTACCACATAAGTGAGAATTTTATTTATTTCTTTTTGACATTATTGCCAGGCGAGTAATTTCCAAAAGTTTCATGTTTTTACGACACGGTACATTGGAGAATTAGGGATGAGTTTGTTTCTAATATAAGAAAAAACAACATTTTGGCCCCCGGCCCCCAATGAGTGGGAAGTTTGAGATTCTTTTTCGCAAATTAGCGTTAGGAGAGTGTACTTAACAACTTCCCAAAGTTTCATTCTTCTGCCTGCATGGGAAATAGTAGAATGGGTGATTTTCAGTATTTATATAGCGTATATAAGTACAAAAAAAACTATATTTGGGCCCCCGGCACCCCATGAGTGGGAAGTTAAAAATTGTTTATCGCAAAATATCGTCGGGGTAGAGTACTTAATAACTTGCCAAAGTTTCATGCTTCTACCTATCCGTAAAATAGGATATTTAGTGATTTTTAGTTTTTATATAATGTTCATATAAGAGAAAAAACTAAATTTGGGCCCCCAGCCCCCAGAAGGAAGTAATTTAAATATATTTTTGCCTGTTGCCATTGCAGAAGTATACTCAACAATTTCCTAAAATTTCATGCTTCTGCCTTCTCGAGAAATAGAAAAATTGTTGATTTTCATTTTTTATATAGCTCAAATTAGGAAAAAAGTTTTTGGGCCCCCGGCGTCCATGAGTGTGAATGTATGGAGCGAAACCTATTTAAGAACCTCCCCCATATAATTGTGTGTACGTTTACTAAATTTCACTTGACTGGGTTGTCTGGATCTTGAGTTATTAGGAAACATACAGACAGACAGACAGACAGACAGACAGACAGACCGAAGGACAACAAATGCGTCTTATATATATATATAGATATATATATATATATATCGATCTATCGACTGATCTATTGATCTATCCATCTATCTTTCAATCAATATATCTATCTATATATAATATATACATTTTTAGATTAATTTCAGTACATTTTTTGAAAAGTGTTTTGATCATAGAAAGAAGAGATGTAGATTACTTTAAAATAAATACCTAGAAAGTTTTTTTTTTTAATATACAAGATATTATTTGATAAAGATGACATTTTCCCCTGAAAAATCCACCAAATGAACCACCTGTGTTCCTTCAAGTACCAAAGCATGAGTCTTATACGGAAGGGGACAGCATCAACATAACGTGTACAGTCAACGGCGGTTCTCCTCATGTCTCCTTAACAACCATTACATGCGACCAAGCGATCAGGAGGCAAGCCGTCTCTGTCCATGGGACATCAGTTAACATGAAAATTACCGTAACAACAGAAATGAATGGTAAATCCTGTAACTGCTCAGCCAGCCATCAATCAAATCTATACAAACTTCAAAGCTCACTGACATTATCAGTAATAGGTGAGATATATTTTATTGTTTTAATTAAACTTGTAGTCATCATATAAATTTACTATTAAATTTTATAGTATAAAAAATAAAATATCCGTTTCCTGTTATATGGATAATTTATTTTATCTATATAAAGCTCCAGCAAAAGTTACAAACATAGCCTTTGTAGGAGCATCTTTGAACGGAAATAACTGGGTAATTGATGCTAACAAAGAGCTAAGAATTACATGTTCAGCCTCTGGATTTCCTACACCATCCCTTACCCTGTACTACACAGATACTCAACATGTACTTCATACGGTATGTTATTTTTGTCTTGTTGTTTCAAGTTTTAAAAATTGCTAAAGAAAATGAGCTAAAAATTGCATTAACTATTTTAATTGTCAGTGTTTCATTTCCAATAATCGACAAGTTCTACATTTTAATACATGAATTATTTATCTTTAGGGAACTGAATATCAAATTACATATATAACAACGACCTCCTGTAATGACAGTGGCACATATTTTTGTGTTGCGTCGAACAATCACAACAAATCTCCACATACTTTGGAAAGACGTTTACGAATAAAACGTAAGTAATTCTTATTATGTTAAACGATCAAGTGAAAACACAGTTGACACATTACTAAATTATTGACCTGGTTCCTCAAAAATTGAAAAACGTTGCACTATTTCCTCAATTACTATTCTGTTTATCTAGTTCGAAGTTTTAGCGGCATTTAACGAATATCTCAGTCTCTGTGTTAACCACCGTCTCAGCGACTGCCGATATGTTCTCAAAGCTTATTATTGTCAAAATAAACGCGATTTTATACCTTAAGTGTATTTTGTTACAAATAGGTCTCATGCTGAATTAAAAGTTTTGTTTACTTTCAGGTAAAAAAAGATTTCAATCCTTCGTAAATACATATATGATTGCTTTAAAAAATTAAATCATAACACCCATCGATATAAAAAAAATCAGCTGAAATTACAAGCACAATCCCTGTGTTACTAAATATTTAAAGGAAATTAATGTGTTACAAATACTTTAGGCAATCTAAAACAATATATGCATAATTTTGTTACAAAAATTGAACGATTGATCAAAGGGTTAAATAAATCTCAGAGAAAGAGCATAAGAGAAAATAGTTTGTAAAATTTGCTTTTTAAAAAATAATTATTTTTAATAACTTATTTTAATTCATATATGGTACCTTTAAGTCCGACTTTATATTCACATAGAGAGCTATTGTATGTAGTTAGACCATCAGATATTTTTGCATGCCTAATGCCCTAAATGCATTTTTAAATACCACTAATATCTATCACTAATTTAGGTAAATGATACTTTTAAAAAATATTTAAATAAAAGAGACCAATAATCTTTTTTAAATTTCTTATTGTTATGTTTCTCTCTTCAATGAAATTCTCACGATAAAGATTATAATTTTAAAAGTTAGCGGTCTTTCAGTTTACATTATTTATTTTTTTTACCCTGCATTATCTTTCCAAGTCATTTTAAAATCTGCATTGCCATTTCTTTATTTTAATTTTTTCATAGAGCTTGTAAAGGTTTCAATTAGTTGCATTTAGGGTTGTCAATGTTGTTTTAAAAAATCATGTTAAGCCTGGTCCCTTTTGGAACTCAGGACGTGTTAGCGCATTTTCGTATTATGTATCAGTACTTATGTTAGATATCAGCATTATGTAGTTATCAGTAATTGTGTTTAGATTTTAGACATATTTTTATGAATTTTCTTGTGTAATGAATATACCTGAAAAAAAATTATTTAAAAGTCATTTCTTGACATTTTAAAATTTTTTTATTTTCTCTTTAATCTAACTACAAGTGGTTTGTGGTCACTGAAATAGGACTCATAAATGAAACATTCTAAATTGTAATCAGCTAATCGCCCAAATACTCCGTCAATTGTTGTTTGATAGATCGTAGTTGCCAATCTTGGTGAAAGTAGTTGAATGTTGAAGCTTGTTTCGAAAAAGTTTTCAATTTCTGCCCCTGGGCCGCTAAGATCTTGATTGAAGTCACCACAAATGATGACGTAGAACTCTCTAAACTTTTACACATATTCTAATGACGTCAACAAAAAAAAACTAATACTTTTGATAATACTAAGACTTCCGGCAATGGCGGCCGTTGCCTGCGCCAGTGTTATCTCTCGATTCGCAATGTTTTTTGGTAGTTTTAACGGGGTTTTTTAACGGATCGAGTAACTGAGTGTTGATGCACAAATGGCAGGTCAGGACATACAAAAAACATATATACATCATGGGTCTAGGACTTATGGATGCTGAGATCTAGGGTGATGACAGACGGACGGACGGACAAAACGGGTGCAATAGCGCATTCGACTTCTCGAAAATGCGCTAAAAAAGCTGCCTGTGTACCCGATCGAAACGCCTCATAATTTTCAAACCGTCATGCCGGCTATTACCATTATTGTAGTGTATTACGGAATGTAAACAACGGTAAATAATAATGTAAATGAAGGGTGTCGCTTCCAGCATTCACGAGAATTAAAATAAACATGGCGTTCAAGGTTAAATCTAACAGCTTGCTTGTATTCTAAATGTCTTACTTGTTCAACTATAATAATTAAAGAAATTACTGAAACCACTCAGTACACAACATTGGCGACAAGGATGAACGTCAGACATATGTCACAATGATGACTAATAAAGATAAGTAACTTAGACATATTTCGAGAAACACGCTACATTGGTAACAACAATTAATGTCAAGTTGATGATAATAAATAAGTATTCATAAATATTATAAAGAGAGTCTAAACTTAAACAATTTGACGAAAGTTTTGAGCCATTTACAAATTATAAAGAAAGGCTCGATGCTTACTTTATGGCAAACGACACAGCTCCCGTGAAACAAACAGCAATACTTCTCTCTTCAGTAAGACTCCAAATGTACAATTTATTAAGGTTCTTGACAACACCACATCTTCCATCCACAAAATCTTACACCGAATTGTGTAAAATTCTTCAATATCACTTGTCACTAGCTCCACTGGAGATTGTAGAGCGCTGTAAATCTACAGACGAATTCAGCAGGAAGGGAATTTGGTGAGCTCTGTCCTTGCACAAATTAGAAAATTGTCAAAATATTGAAATTTTAAGGACAATCTGGATGAAGCCTAAAGAGATAAGTTTGTGGTGGGCATCAAAGATGACGCTGTTCAGAGAAGATTATACCAGGAAAGAAAGAAACCTTTCTCTGGATAAGGCAGTAGCATTGGCTTTGGTTTTGGAGCAAGATATCAAGGATGACACGTCATACATAAAGGATTAAATGAAGAAGAACTAGTGTCTTTCATAAATAAAAGAAAATTACACTAGATTTTGGCATACCCTCCTTGCCGCTCTTCAACTAATCACAAAAATTCTCAATGTTATTTCAAGGGAGCCATATGTAGAAGCTGTTCGAAGAAAGGACACATTTAAGCTATTTGCAAAAATAAATCAAGCAATAAACAAGCAAGTACAATAAATAAAGAAGGAAAGATTCACATATCAAATGGAATGAAAAATCAGGTAATTAAAAATGCTGATAACATTTTTGACTTTTACAATCTTCACAACATTGAACAAACTAAGAAATTTTGGTCTGGCCCAACTATAAATAATACAAAAGTAAAAATGGAACTTGACACAAGGCTGCCCAATATCTGTAATGACAAAACCAAACTATCACTCTATTTTTAAAAAAGGCAGTATTGACCAGTCCAGTGAGAATGAAGTTGAAAACCTATAGGCCTACAAGAGAGGTAATCCCTCCAATTGGACAACGAAAGAAAAGTGTCCATAAATAGCAACACTAAATACCTTCCTTTAGTGATAGTGAAAAATTCATGAAGGCAAAACTTTACCGTACGCATGAAAAGAAAGAGTAGAAGCAGAAGTAAAGAGGTCTTGAGAAGGATGGATTCACAAAGAAATATTAAGTTTGTGCAAAAAAATTATCAAATCCAGCACAAGCTACATTTCATTTGTGGGAATGGCCTCACAAAATATGGAAAAGTGTGCATTTTGACTATACTGGACGATTTCTAAAGAATATGTTTCTTTTGGTGATAGATGCACACACTATGGGGGTTGGAATAATACCAACAAGTTCTACTACATCTTCTACTACGATTGATATACCTAGAACCATATTCGCAAGATTTGGATTACTCAATCAAATTATTAGTGACAATAGACCACAATTTGTATATTAAAAACTCAAAAGATTCGTCAATACAAATGGTATTAATAATGTTACCAGCTCACCATACAAACCTTCCAAAAATTGACTTAATGAAATATTAGTACACAGTTTCAAACACGCAATGAAAGCTCTGAAAATAGTGTACCAAATTAGCAGGATTTCTACTTGCATATCGTAATGCTCAGCATAAAACGGCTGGCAAATCATCATTAAAATTAATTAATGTCAGACAACTTCGTACCAGAACTTCATTAGTCAAACCAAGTATTGACGAAACCATATTCAAGCAACAAGCTGAGCAAAATAGAGCCCACAAAGGACAATTCCACAAATTAAGTCCAGGACAAACAGTCCTCATAAGGGATTACAGCAATCACGACAAATGGGTTAGTGGAACAATTGTAGAGAGATCTGGTCAGCTCTCCTACATTGTTGAAACGTATCCAGGGATAACATGTCGCAGACATGTCGATCAAATTAGATCCTTATCGGCACACATCCCTCCAACCATTCAATGGGAAGATTTACCGAGATGGTTACCTCCTCCTCAATTCGCAGAACCAACTTCAACAAACAAAGACTGTGTGCCGAATTCATATATTCCTGACATCTCAGCGGTCGAGTAGCCAACAACAATTCAAACCACAGCAAAGTCAACAGATAGTTCTGAAAATGTTTTGAGAAGATCAAAGAGACCAACAAAGCCAACAAAAAGACTCATAAATGTACCTTAAGTTCATGTGTGTGTGTTGAATTAAATGTACATAATGACATTTTCTTTAAGGGGGAGATGATATATTGTATTACGGAATGTAAACACCGGCAAATAATTTTGTAAAGGAAGGGTGTCGCTTCCGGCATTCACGAGAATAATAATAAGCGTGGCGTTCAAGGTTAAATCTAACATCTTGCTTGTTTTATCACAATTATACTCTTTTGTTTTATGGAAAGGCTAATTTTGATGTAATAAATCAGCGATTTAAAAATTATGAAATTGAAATACTACTATAGAACAAAACAGTGGTGAAAAAACAATGAGCAGAGAATTGCTGAAGTGATTTTTTTTCTTTTTGTTTTCCTTTTTTGAATAGGGGGCAGTGGGGGCATAACAAAGTCAAATAAAATTATAAGGTGTTAACGTTGATGACATGGTTGGTTATTTCTATTTCATGGCTGTGCAACTGTTGTAATTAATCAACTTTGTCCGCGTCTAGCCCCTACGGAGTAGACATAACCCCAGCATCTATTTTTGTTATTATAGAGGAAAACGACTGAAATATTTTTATAAACTTAATAATACAGGTGTTTTTAAAGTATGGTAGGGATATGAGCGGATAATTGAAAGTTATCGATGTATATAAAAGCAAAAGCCAAGATCCTTTCCGGCATTCTTTATTCTTGGAATAGCAGTCGTATTTTCCTTCACGAGTAACCGTTTACAGGCCTAGAAACATTTATTTATTTTAATTACCAAATTTGAATTGCATTTTAAAGGCAAATTTAAATTACAAAATTTTTAACCGATTTTCTGAATCATAATTCATGTAGATCTACATTTTTTAAATTAAAAAACTCCCATAAATCTGTATGTGAAATATGTTTTTTTTAAATATTAAATATGCTTCGTTTTTTTAGGTTTGCCAACATTATGTCCTACGGAAGATAGCATTCCACGATTTGGTATTCCATTGAACACTGATTCCACTGTAAAAATATGTGTCCACGCATTTCCGAGACCTTCAACATTCTTTTTATACAAAGGTATTTTTTGAAATGGCTTTAATTTATGTGTTCCGAAAGTATTTGATTCATCGGATGGTTTTTTAAAATTGATTTCTATGGAACCACTTTATACTAAATTTTATATGTTCTTTATGTTTAAGATTTTAAAAATCAAATCTCTGACTGAGATGTTATTTTTACAATGAAGGCATCATCCTAGCGTTTATCAAGTAAAATACTAATCTACAGACAAACAAAGAAACTCTAAAATATTGTTAAAAGAACTTAGAATTTCAATAACAATGTAATAAAT
Organism: Radix auricularia; assembly: GCA_002072015.1. Classification (NCBI taxonomy): domain Eukaryota; kingdom Metazoa; phylum Mollusca; class Gastropoda; family Lymnaeidae; genus Radix; species Radix auricularia. Next base: position 468,675 of record MUZC01002932.1, read on the forward strand.
AGAATATTCTTAAAAAGCAATAGTTATTGCTATAAAAGTCCAGAGGTTCTTTTTTTCATTTTGTGCCATTTTAAAACTTTGGCATTTACAAATGCAATAAATTTTAAATACAATGTATATATAAGACGCATTTGTTGCCCGTCCGTCTGTCTGTCTGTCTGTCTGTCTGTCTGTTCCCCAATAACTCAAGATCCAGACAACCCAGTAAAGTGAAATTTAGTAAACGTACACACAATTATATGGGGAAGGTTTCTAAATAGGTTTCGTTCCATAAATTCACACTCATGGGCGCCGGGGGCCCAAAAACTTTTTTTCCTAATTTGAGCTATATAAAAAATGAAAATAAACAATGTTACTATTTCACGAGGAGGCAGAAGCATGAAATTTTAGGAAATCGTTTAGTACACTTCCGCAGTGGTAACAGGTGAAAAAATATTTAAATTATCACTTACTGGGAGCCGGGGGCCCTAATGTAGTTTTTTCCCCTATATGAACTATATATAAAAACTGAAAATGACTAATTATTTTCTTTTATAGATAGGTAGAAGTATGAAACTTTGGCAAGTTGTTAAGTACGCTACCCCGACGATATTTTGCGAGAAAGAATTTTAAACTTCCCACTCATGGGGAGCCGGAGGCCCATATGTAGGTGTTTTTGGTACTAATATACGCTATATAAATACTGAAAATCCCCAATTCGACTATTTCCCATGTAGGTAGAAGAATGAAACTTTGGGAAGTTGTTAAGTACACTCTCCTAACGCTAATTTGCAAAAACAAATTTTAAACTTCGCACTCATTGGGGGCCGGGGGCCCAAATGTAGTTTTTTCTTATATTAAAAACGCACTCATCACTAATTCTCAAATTTACCGTGTAGGTAAAACCATGAAACTTTTGGAAATTCTTGAGCATACTCTCCCGACAATAATGGCAATCGTTCCCTAAATTCCCACTCCTAGAGGCCGGGGGCCCAAAAACATTTACCCCCGTTATTTGAGGTATATAAAATTGAAAATAACTAATTCTCCTATTTCCCGAGTAGGCAGAAGCATGAAATTTTAGGATTATTGTTTAGTACTTTTCCAAAATTATCGCAGTTGAAAATATATTTCAACTATCACTTTCTGGGGTCCAGGGGCCCAAATGTTTTTTTCCCTATATAAGCTATATACAAATTGAAAATCACTAATTCTCCTATTTCCCGTGTAGGTAGAAGTAAGAAACTTTGGAAAATTGTCAAGTACGCTACCCTGACGATATTTTGCGAGAAAGAATTTTAAACTTCCCACTCATGGGTAGCCGAGGGTCCAAATGTAGTGTTTTTTTTTAAAAAAATAATGTATGATATATAAATACTGAAAAACCCCATTCGACTATTTCCCGTGTAGGTAAAAGAATGAAACTTTGGGAAATTGTTAAGTACAGTCTCCTAACGCTAATTTTGTAAAAATGAATTTTAAAATTCCCAGTCTAAGGGGCTAGGGGCCCAAATGTAGTTTTTTCTTACATTAAAAACCATATTATCTCTAATTCTCAAATGTACCGTATTCGTAAAGACAATGAAACTTTTGGAAGTTTTTGAGCACTCTCTCCAAACAAAAATTGATAAAAAGTTTTTTAAAATTCTCACTCAGGGTGGGGCTAGTGAGCCCAAATGTATATTTTTCCTTAAATGAGCTGTATTTCACATCTCCTATGGTAACAGGTGAAAACATCTCTCTAAGGGGGCCGGGGCCAAATGTAGTTTTCTTCTTTATATGAGCGAAAATTACTAATTCTCCTATTTCCCGTTTAGGTAGAAGCTTGATACTTTGGGAAGTTGAGCAATACATATACGCAACGGTAAAAGGAGTAAAAAGAAAAAAGAAATCACTCCCCTGGGGCCCGGGGCCCAAATGTATTTGTTCTGATTTAAAAACAGACTCATCACGTATTCTCTAATTTTCGGTGACGATAGAAGCATAAAAGTTTGGAAATTTGTTGAGGAGTCACTCACGACGAAAATTAACAAAGAAAAAAGTTAAAATACCTGCTCATGTGGGGTCGGTGGCCCAAATATGTTTTTTTCCTTACATGGGCTATGTAAAATTTAAAAACCCCTAATTCTCCTATGTCCGAGTAGGTAGAAGCATGAAATATTCGAAAGTTGTTGAGTACACTTCTGCGATGGTAACAGGCGAAAAAAAATTATAACACTTATTGGGAGCCTGGTACAACAATATAATGTTGTTTTCTTTACTCATGTATAAAAATTGAAACTCTTTAATTCTACTATTTGGAATAATGGGATTTCGGAAAGTTGTTAATTACACTATCACGATAGTACAGTCTTAACTGGTGTGCCAGAGTCTTGGGTAATACTGGTATAGAATTGCAGACACTATGCTTTTCGGATAGGCAATTGTATTTGACCTGCTTTAAGATAAATGTACCCTTTTACTTCATGCAAATAAACAGTTTAGTACCCTTCTACAGAAAACCTCATTTAAAACCCGTGAGAAGCCGGGTACTTGCCTCTAGTATATATATATATATATATATTAAACTATTAAACTAAAATATTAATATAATAAACTTATATTATAGGTATATATTGTTTATTTATGATTTTCACAGGCACTCAAATAGTAGACCTCAAAAAGTACACAGTGAAATTCGACTACACTGATGAAGTTGAGTGCCGTGGTTTGATAAATCTTACATTACATGATGTCAAACAAAATGACCTGGGAAACTATTCGCTAAAAATGCTCGGTTTTAAGCAACAATTATTTGGCTTATCTTTTATTCCAAAAGGTAACGTTTTACATTTATAATTGATTGAATTCCAATATAATAAGAATGATAATTTATCGTCTTAAAAATTATCCTGCCTATACATCTGCTTGGATCACTTAATTCTACTCACATTTCCGATCAAATTATTATAAACATGAATTAACAATTCATTAGCCGCTGACAAATTTTAATTTTAGAATTAAAATTTACGGAACAAAGAATGTGTTATTCTTTTTCCCTTTCTTCTTTTAAATTGTGTTCATTTACGTATTTAATTGTGAATCACTTGAGTTCATCTTTTAGCATGTCATATAAGTCAAATATCAAAATAACCAGTAAAATATATGTAAACATACTGTAGGTGATTTGATGAGTGAAAAATAAAAAGGTATTGAAACAAAATACCTTCCAATAATCGTTTACGACCTACTACGGCACACAATTGTTTGGTTCTTTTTAAAGTGTTTTTCGTTAGTTGATGGGCAAGAGAGAATTAACTCTAAGGGACGTGACAGGAAGGCATCTTTGATGGTGTGGGTGACATTTCTTGTTAAGTGCGTTAATATTTCTTTTGGAGTATGAGACCTAACAGAAATGAATCTTGCTACACTAATGCACGATTGCTTTTCTTTTTTCAACATTTTTGCTATGCGTCCTTATAAACTGAATGAGTTTTAAAAACCTCATACAGTAAGACCACATGACGTTACCAGACTAGTTTTTATTTTCAAACATTCATTCAATACCATTATGACTCAATGCATATGACATTTTATTCATACGTGATGATGGTGTCAATTTATAAAATACCATTTCCACTCCTTTAATCAAACAGATCGGCACAAGCTGATGTGCTAAACATCCACAACAAAAACGTGCATGTACATTCTTATTAATTAGCACACATCACATGCATAAATACACTTCAAATACATGCAAATATGTGGTCACCAAATTAGTTTACGTTTATCTCTGTACTCGGTTAACGTGACACTATTTGACACTCCCTAGCTCAGCGACATAACCGGTCTGTACTATCAAAATTTAACAAATTTTTCATTGTAGCTAAACATGTAAATTTTTGGAAAGCGTATACTCTTAGGGTTATGTTCTCCTATCTCTGAATGATAGGTTTCAATTATTTGTTGTTAGGTTAAAGGTGCTAAGACAAATGCAAAATGAAATTTGACTCAAAGAGATGTATTTGCTTATTGATAATTTTTTATTTGAAACATTTTTTTTCCTGAATCAACAAAGTTTAGTTGCCTAGTCTATAAATTATCATTTGTAAATGTTTCAAAGTAATTGAATTTTTCTAAGTTTGTAAAAGAAAAGAACTACATTATTTAATGTTCAAGTCATTTCCTTTATCTATAGAGCACTTATTATGGGTCTTTATAATCGTTATTTGTTTACAAAATTGTTTTAAAAATTTAAAATTTAATAGTTCGTTTAAGATAATTGTAAAAAAATCGGGTTCATAGAATTATTCTATTTATTTCAAAATTATTTTGAATACATTATTGTTTAATTTAACATTTTAGCGAGTTTTTTTTAAATTAATTTTTTTTTTTTTTACTTTTTTGTTTTAGGAGGGGAAAGGGCAGCTTTATTCCAGGATCTTGCGTTGATGCCATAACAAATTTTTTTTGGTTTATCGAGACTAGTTGCATCCTCCCAAAATACTTAATTATTGAAATTATTTTCAACTGAAGGATTTAGATTTTCTTTTAAATACGCGGCACATACCTCGGATGCTGCACAACATTATAATAAAAGCCAGATATTTCAGCAATTCTGAAAAAATATTTAGTAATATTTATGCAATAATTATCTAAATTAATTAATATTCAACGGGAATCTTAATACAAAATACGCAAGGTAAAGAACATAAAAGACAAAGGTTGCATTACCACACCACTCCAAACTACTACTATTAATCTTACATCTTTCCTTCATTTCCGAACTAAACAACTAATTGGAAAACGCGACTAAAAATACCACTCATGCTTACATACAAACTGTATACCTTAAAATTACTGACCATGTATGTATATATATATTTCACGCAAAACTAGGACAAGCACAAGACACTAGCAATTAAGCAAAACGAATGAACCTCGTTAGACTCGACGAACCATAGGCTGTGCTTGCCCAGTGAGAGTAGAGCACGATGGCTTATCTCAAGACCAACAATACGTCTTGCGTTTACTCACGTTGTTCTAATTTCTTCCTGCTGCTTTTCGTGTCCGTTCTCCACCTTCCGCCCTTGTCTTTGCACAATCTATGAGCAAGTCAACGATGTATGCTAAACCGCGGGTCATATGTATTATTGAAGAAATTAAGCTTGACATTGTGTTTGCTCTTTTCAAGGCCGACCTTCCTGTCCGGAAAGAATTGAAGTAAACGGTATTTTCAGTAACATGATTACACTTTCATGGAAACCTGGCTTTGATGGCGGATTACAGCAGACTTTCATTGTAATTCAACGTGACGCTATGAAGGAAGTGGGTAGAGTAAAAGATACAAAGAATGGCGTAATAGAATACAACATCACAGGACTTTCTGCTATGACATCACATATCATTTCCATCGATGTCGATAATGAAAATGGGCGAACAATTTGTTCGAACATTAACGTTACTGCTACCACTAATGGTAAATTTCTTCTTTTAATCCATTTTACTGTATTTTTCAAATATTGCAACAATGAAAAATCCAATTATAGCAAGGCCTCCCACCAGTAATTGGCACACGTTGAAAAATTTATAAACTGTATTGAAATATCGCTATAAATAGATCTTAGTAAAATACTCATTACATAAGTTTATTTTATGGCCTCATTTTCTATTCAATAGTTAGGGGTGGCGAATGGAGACAATGCTTTATCATTAAAATAAAGAGCATATGATGTCGCACAGAAATATTCCAAAAATAAGGTTTAAAGTTTAAATCTACTACTTTTTGCTTTCGTTATTATAATGCGCGTTATAACAAGCCCAGGCTGCTAATTTCGTCATTTAAGTGGCGGGCCAAAAAAAGCAACTGCAACTGCAAAGTCATAAAAGCAAGCATGTTTCTGACTAATTAATGTTTAAAAAAAAATTAATTTGGAAACAACAAGTCCGCTAAAACAAGATATGAAAGGATTTTGATAGTGTAACCTAACTTTAGAAGACAGGTGAAAATTTACTGAAAGTTAAACATATGTCTAAATAGTTAATTCTAATGAATTCTATGTAAATTTAATGTATATCTATATTTTAAAATTCGATTATGAAAATATATGCTTGTTCGGTTTGTATTTATTGCATACCCTAGGCACGTCCAGTTCTCAGGGAAGTGAGTCCAGTGTCAACCCGGCCACATACATCATACCTGTGATTATCCTCCTACTTCTCGTAGTCTGCGGAGTTCTCGTGGTCATTGTTGCACGTCGACGAAAGAAGAAAAATGAAGATATCAAAGAAATGTGTACGTGTCTTTATCATTACCAAATAATACTTCATATACTCAAATCAATTTCAAATGCCTACATTTAGTTATATTGTAACAGTTTAAATATTCGTTAAGAATTTTTAAGCTATCCGATATTTAATATTTGAAGCGATCGATCTTATTTACAGTCTGTACTGTAAATCTAAACCATTTAACTGTAGTTAAAGCTAAGAACAAAGTAGGTCTATCTTTATTAGGTGTTTTAAAAAGAAAATAAAACCGACAACAACAGTCTATCATAAATATGAATTTATCATTCTTGTAATCAAAATGTTGAAGAAAATATACATAATTTCATGAAATGTTTTCAAGCCGATCAGTCAGAAGTGTGCACGGTTGAATTGTAGTTGGTTACAAAAAAAAACATATATTAACATAAACGGTATAGACCCTTTTAAAGTTATGCATAGCATTTATGATAAAGTATGTTCTTTGTTTTAGTTTTAAACACCATAATCTTTTTTTTTAAGTTGAAAATGAAATATTTCGCTGCATGCTTTTGTAACATTTGATTTTTTAAATAATATTTTTCTTTAATATTTTTAAATAATTGACAAATATGTATTATCTTCTTTCGTTTAGCAATGACATGTGGGATAGAAAAGAATTACATTTTAAGAAATATTACAACACAATAATAGTGAGAAATATAAATCCTGGCGCTGAACTTTAACTTTATTTGAAATCCCTACTTATGATAATACCTCAAGTGTTATGCAACTTCAATCTTTCTTATAATTAAATTAATATTTTAACAACCGTTTTGACTATCTGTTCACTTCATAATTACAAAAATTCCATTGGGAAACAATTAGAGAATACAAAGAATCTCATTTTGCTTAAATATCATCAACTTTATCTGTGATTTTATAGTAGCCTTTTTTTTTTTTTTTTTTTTTTTTTTTTGATGAACACATTTGTTTTGACCCGATACAACTGTATTTTTTACAGGTTCGGTAATTTTGATATCTTAATCTTGTAAATACATTTGGAATAAGTGAGCGCGTTTCAAAATGTATATTTTTTTAGCTGTCATTCTTTTAGCTAGGTGTGCACTGCTCTCCTTTCCAAAAAACTCGCAATCTTACTTTGACAAACATAGTGTCAACGGGCCGATGGCAGTTTATTTCTTCTCCCACTTCGAGCCTTCCACACTTTCCAACTTGTCCTATGCCAAAACATATGGTACAAGTTAACATGGGGGCGCAATGAATTTTTTAGTAAATGTCTGTAATCTACCGTCGTCAGTACTGCTGGAGGAAGTCAAGACGAGGCCACCAATACTAGATGAGAGCAAAGATGAAGAGGAAGAAACAAATCTTCATACTTCCATCTACAACACCGCAACACTGGACACTTCTGAGCCCAAGAATAAAATTAAACCGATCGGTAAAATACAAACTTTTATTTTAGCCTTTAACTTATCACAGTAAATTTTCTAATATTTTCTAATTAATATTTATAAGCTATGAAAAATTTTTATTCACACCTCTAATTACTAATGTAATTGTAAAATCATAAATAAACTAATACATAAACAAATGTATGCAAGTCTGACATAAATAATCATGTTCACTTTTCCTTTCCAATCTTTCAAACTTAAAATAATTTGTTCTCCGGAGTGTACACATTCAAGGACTTTATCTGTTTAAGATTTTCCCTGTAAACTTACAATTCATTGTTTGAAAAGAAAAAAATAGATATTTTACAGACACAGTCGCCAGTACACAATTTAAATGAGGAATATACTAATTGGGTAGAGAAAAAATGCATTTTATTGTTGTTTTTTTTTCGATTTTTTTTTTTAAAAAGGAACTTTTAATTTTTGTTTGTTTTAATAATGAAGTAAAGACTTTCAATGTTGGTTTTTTTATTTTAAAATAACTTTTGACAATTAACTTACTAAACAGAGAGCGAATGTTAGAAATGCGCCTCTTTTTTTAAAAAAAATTACATTTTTTATCAGTCCGAAAGCCAAAGAGGGACTCCTCTAAGTCTAAACCATCATCTGTTAAAGATTCCAACAGTAAAGGAGAGGATGCTGGTACAGAAGGAGACACTTATGCTCAGGTGGTGAAGGTTAACAAACGTAAGTCATTGGGAAACCTGTCAAAATTAGACATAATTTAATTCGAGATTATATGAATATGTGTATTGGATTTGTAAAATTCTTTAGAGCCTTTTCACACTTGATACTAGGTCAAAGGTGATGGAGTTGAACAAGAGTCACATGAAAAATCACTCTTATTCAGATCTGATAAGTTAATTATTTTTTTAAATAATAAAATAAGATATGGCACTCAATTGCCCTCTTTTAAAATTATATTTTCAAGTCCAATCTATCGGTATAATTCACTACAAAATTAATGCGTAAATTTAACTTTAGAGTCTTTAATCTATAGCAAGAAATGTGTGTGGGCCTTAAAAATTGATAACACAGAAACATGGACTTGATTAAAAGAACGTAAAATGGCGTCCGATGAACGTATGTTTATCCTTTTTTTAACACTGAAAAAAACTTCAAACGAAAAAGGTTTAACATCATGTAAACCAATTCAATACCATGTAGAATGTGCTGAAACAAGGTATTGAGCCAATACCTGAAAACGATGAAACAGTCACTTAGCAAACAGAAAATGAAGTATAAATTTTTTTACATTAAAAATTAATTAAAGATTTATAACGAATAGAAAATAAACAACAACAATATACTTCTTTTAAACATGAATCAAAATAATCCAAATAGTTAAAAATCACCATACTATTGTTATGTGTTCGTGATGTGTGTGTTTGTGTGTGTGTCTGAGTGTGTGTTTGTAGATGTGTTTGTGTGTGAATGTGTTTTTGTGTGTGTTATAAAAGAAGAGGCCATAAAATGGAGCGCAGGCGCGGGGATATTTCACCACAATGAACTTTTCCACTCTGATTTAGTTCTGATATTGTGTGAAGTACATGTTACGGCAGACATTGATACAACTTGTAGCAAATTTAGGTGTTTAGTTTTTATTACTAATTATCCAAGTGTAACAAATACAATCAATACTATATGATAATATGCAGGAACAGAGAAAAGCGATCAGGTGGCTGAAAACATATACAACAATCAACTGGAAATAGTCAATCAAATGGGAGATAAGTCAAGTTCCGTCCCTTGTCAGTCGGCCAGCGATGGGCCTAAAAACATGACCAGTGATAACAAAGACGACAGAGTTGTCTACGCCAACGTAAGTCTTCAGCATTTATTACTACAGCAGTTAAAACTATTTCCAAGTCAAGAATCTTTTGTATGTGATATTGAATTTTATCTATAAATATGATTTTGATTTTTTAAGATATAGTATAAATAGTTAAATTACAATTGCGCCTACATAAGCAATAGTACCTTATTGGTTTTTAAAGGAGACACTGCGAATAAATTGTGTTTCCTGTCTATTAGGTATGTCATGGATATGGTATTATGATCGTGTGGTGATTATTGGTGAAACATTTTAGTTTCTCCTAGCTTAAAACAAAAACTTTCTTCTTTAAAAATTTTCTCTTAATACTATATAAAAGATTACAGTATGTATATAAGTAAATGTTAAATTTCCAAAATATACTGTCACAAATACAAATGTTTAATTTCATTTTAAAACTTCAAATCAAAGGCCCGTAAAAAATGTTTAAAAATGTATAAATTACCTGATTTTGATTGTATTTTTTCATTCAGACTAACATAGACTCGAATCCAGACAAACCAGATTCAGGAACAATGCTTGGCCCGAACACGATTCCTGCAGAGACACAAAAGCCATCTAGGACAGTGAGCCCTGAAGGACTGGTGTACGTCAGCGTGGAGATCAGCGCAGGGACGAAAACCCCAGTCATCAAGGAAAAGACATTGGTCGAACCAGCCGAAGTTGTGGAGTACATGTCCATCGACCATTTGGCTACGTCAGAGTCCAAACTGGTCGTCGAAAATGGCGGAGCTGATGAGAATTGAAGAGACTCAAGTACAATCAGCGCTGGTCGGTTAAATGGATTAGACATTCATCTAGACATACCATATGGTCTTAATTAATGAGCTGACATATTTATATAACATACAAACATTTTTGCTGATAGTAAATTTTCAAGGGTTATTTTTAAAAATAAAATAAAATCTTTGAAAAAGGCAGAACATTAAATTGTCAGAAAGTTATGAAAATGGCCATTACAAAACTCGAGCAGTAGTTTTTATTGTGACTAACGTTTATATAATGTTCGCCTATTTAAGTGTGCATTAATTAAGATCTCGTTATTTAATGAAAATGAATTTTATAGATTCAATTACTTAGAAGGCTAATAATATTTAACCCTATAAGCCTTGAGAATTGTTGTAGTTTATTTTTATGGTTCCTGGAATTGTGTCACTTTGTCTTCTGTTCAAACAATGATCAATTTTTTTAATTGTAACCGTTCAATTGACATAAAACATTGATAAGCGTAGCACCACGCAAAAATCTGATAAGTACAAGGTACTTCTATAATGTAAGAGATAAGATAAAAAGATAACACACGTAGTCGTATTGCTATCTTTTTACCTTTATACTTGAGAGTATGTTTATTTATTATTCATTAACATAATCAATCGAAATTTATTAACGATTACACAAGACATTTCAGTGGACGCGACGATCTACGCGTCAAGGACCTGGCATTCACCGCAATTGTCTTTTGCACAAACACACGTGGGAGGGTCCAGTGGCTTAGCTAGAGGGGGGCGATGGGGGCGGTCTGCCCCGGGTGGCACACATTTTGAGGGCGGCATTTGTGGGTACTTAAAAGTACAGCCATTTCCGACAATCGCCCTTTAATTATTTGAGGGGGTAAAACCAAGGTGAAACAAAAGTATTCATAATTTTGAGTCTTAATTATCGGGTGGCACAATATTTATTGATTACATATTTGGTTGTTATATGTAAACTCGTTGAAAAATTTAAGATCGCTAAAAATATATTGATTTGTGTAGAAAATCAATCGGTATACGTAACAGATTTATGAAAATTACACACAAAAAGCACGTAACCGAAAAATATGTGCTATTAATATCGCCACGGAAGTTTTTGCGTAGAATTTTCACATGCGCAGAATGATTCGCAAACAAGTGCCTATGTGACATTTAGATTCAAACTTGCAAACTTGTGTTTAACTTGCGAGCATTAATTTATGTTACTGTTTCAAATTTCATAAAAGTATTGTAGGGGAACTAAAAAAAATTAAATTTACATCGTTTTTATTGAATTAAAGTAGCAAATAATTTGAATTATGACAAAAATGTGAAAATATATAAATTTCTCTGTTAATTTATCAGCATAAATAATTAAATTTGGAATCAGATAATTAACTAGTAAAACGAGATCAGATGCTGGAATTCTACTTGATTCAATGCAACCTTGTTCTTTTGTATGCTTTATGCCAACTTGCTTTTTTTCGGAATTTGGTTTTTAAATTACTGGATACCAATTTGATGGAACAAAGTGACATGACCATTATTAAGTTATATCATCCCAAACATTTTGTGAATAAATGTGAGTGGTGAAAATTCAGAAGAGTCAGTTATAGCTTTAGAACAAGAAGTGCAACGAGAATTGTTTTTATCAATGAATAAAATCTAAAATAAATAAAAGAACGCTTTGAGCAGGCGCATATCCTTACAATAAAATATTCGTATATATTACCATGTCATACGATGTAACATATTAAATTAAGAATTTGCACATCAAATAAATTACTCTTTTGACATTGAAATTGACAGAGAAAATTTAAGTATTGAAAAAAAAAGGATCCCGGTTTGTATAGTTTTACCTACACTACTAGATGAAGGCATTACTTTAGAAAAGCGAAGGGAAATACCCTTTTATCTATTAAAACTTTTTAAACTGTATAGATTGAAAAATTATGTACTCAACAGAAAAATTGTAATTTTGTTAATATTTTTCTAAAAAACTTCTATCAGTAATGCTCGTTGTGAAAAAGAGCTTCTCCAGGATGAAGTTGATAAAAAATTTGTTCCACAATGAGGGATTTATGACCATGAAATTTTGCAATATTGACAATAGAGCAAGATATTAAAAATAATGTAAAATTTCGATAACATAATACACGATTTTCCTACTATGAAAGTTAGTAAACTAAAAGTAATGTATACAATTTCTTTGAAAAAAAAATCATTTATTTATGTATCCCAAGTGAATCATTTTAATTGGTAATGTTTTTTTCTTTGAATATGTGTTGCTCCAGGATGGGGGTGGGGGGATGGTTATGGACTTGTAACCTCGGTAACTTTCTTCTAAACTTAAAAAAAAATAATTTGTATTTTTATAAGTGTGTATTTATTGGTATATCATTTTCTGCACCTTCTTTTATTACTGCTTAGCCTACATAAATATGGCATGCTATGGTAAAAATGTTTCCCACTTTTACTTCGCTTTAGTTATAATTATTTATTCATTTCTATTCATTTATAAAAATCCATCATATGATTTTTTTAGGTGCAATCCATAAATGACTTCCCGTTATTTTGGCCAATTTTTACCCGCCCCACCCCCAACCTTTTCGTCACACGAAGTCATAAAATCTTCCATATGAAGTCACACATTTTGTCCCCCCTCACCCATTAAAACCGTATTTTCTATTTGAAAATGAGCATGTTTCAAATCAATTTTCGTCTTTTGAGTATGTTTTTAGTGGAAGCCTGCACGATAATGTAGTAACACGCGTGAAGCCATGTAAAACGTCATTAAATGTAATGTCACTACTCAAATCTTTAAGTGGAACGTTTTTTAGAGTTGCGCGTTTCTGATATGACGTCATAATTTTTAAACATTTCCCCCCTCGTTAAAAATGTATGATCCCCTCCCCCCTGGTGCGTGACGTCGTTTATGAATGGTCTCTAAAAAAGGCATCAAATTGGAGACAGCCCCGGGCGGCAAAAGTTCTAGCTACGCCACTGGGAGTGCAGTTTAGAGAATAGACTTATCTAATAGTATGGGACTCTTGCACCACATTGGATGCATTTTGTGTTTGCTCTGACCACTTAGTCATTTCGATCCACCCACTCTCTACTTTCCTTTATTAGCTCGTACAGCTCTCTTTCTGCTTTGCTTTCATTTACTCTTTGAATTTCACCACAGCTACATATTTTATTATTTTATTTTTAAATGCGTTTTGTGTATTGTTCGTTCGTTGAGGAGGCTTTTTGCCGAAACGTTCGTTGCTTTGTTACCTCCTTTCAGGCTAACCCTTACCTGTTTACGTCCTTTCCATTTAATTATTTATAAGCCTGATTGCAATCTCACCCCTTTTTTGTTCACGAAATTCATTATTAGTTATTCAGTACTCTTAAATGTTTACAGCTTTGATTTATATTATTTTTGTGAAGATATTTTTCCTTATTATGCATTGTAAATCCATTTCTGGTTATTTTTAAAGCTATGAATTTAAAAAAAAACAACAATTTTTCATTATTTTTAACAATTAAAAAACATCCATTTAAATGTAAATGTGTATTTCATTAAAATCAAGACTTTCACAAAACATCCGTCCAATGTATTTCACTCTAGTTTTACAAGGTAAATCTGTCTCATAAATACTTACTCTTAAATCCTGGATCTGATTGGAAGATTGTCTTTCACGACACGTATTTTATGAAACGTTGTATACAATTTTATGGACCAACTTAAAAAACTGAACTCGTTTTCGCCATAATGTTTTTTTTAAATTATTTAAAGCAGTTATTACATTAATAATCAGTGTAATGTCATTTCCTATATCCATTAAAATTCTACTGATACTTAATACCTAATCATCATTTGTGACTTTAGCTCTAGGAAGTTGACAATTTTAATGTATATAATTTAGATTCTAAATAATGGATGCAACTTATTTGGAAATTCAAAATAGACTATGCATATTTCGTTTCAATTTTAATCATAAAATATTTCAATTGTAATATCTTGTTACATTTATTGTATATTTATTATTTAAGTCAGGCCAAAATATATTAGTGTTCATCCTGCAATTTAAAAAATGTTACTTAAAAAAATTAAATGAATTGTATATAATTTAACATTATCAAATTTTATAAATTTACGAAAATCTGTATGCTGTGTTTCTAAACATTCATAAAGGGTAAATAAATATTAAATGTTTCGTGTATTATTTATTTTTATCACATTTATCTGTGTAGAAAAAAAAGATCTGAGGTTATAACGAATCATTAGCATCAACTATTGTAGAGCAACTGCAAAAGAAACATATCCAATGACTTTGTCAAATTCAGATAACACATAAAATCAAGATCGAATCACCTATAAATTCATCTCAGTTTCATATACATCAGTGGTTCCCAAAGTGGTCCCTACGGACCCCCAGGGGTCCGCGGAACCGTTCAGGGGGTCCGTGGACAATTCAAATTGATTTGGGGGTCCCTGAAGAACGTTAAAGGGTCCGCGGAAGGTTTTAAATTAGTAAAAAATTATGTTTTTTTTTATTATTTGGGAAATAAAAATAAAGAACAATGTATACTGTTGTAGAAATTTTAAGTCCTGGGTAAAGTAAAGTTGTTTGATCTAAGAACAGAAAAAGAAATACGCTATTCCAACAGCTGTAACCAATCAAAATGCTTGGTTAATTGAAAGGCTTGTCATGTTTAATGCGTGAGAAAGGCAGAGACACAATATGTAGGTCAAAAAAATAACCATCTTTAAGCGGACATGACGATGATTGCATGGTTGGGGAAATTGTGACGTGTCGGTAAGTTATATTTATCCAACGCAGGAGAAATCCAGCTTTACATTGATACCACATTTGATATGATTGGACGATTATAAATACATGAATCGGGGCAGCAAAAATCCTAATATATTGATACATAGAAGTCTCACCCACATCCCCCTTTTTTAAATTTAAATGTTTTAGATGGCACAGTGAGACACTAAAAATAGTTTATGCTGCTTAATGCATAACTTGCCTACAATAAACCAGGAAATACTATATTTCCGATGTGTCTTCTATGTAATCAAACTTTGTGGAATGAGTCTATGAAACCTTCCAACCATGAGGAACATTTAATGAAAATCCTTTGTGATTAAAATGATAAAGATTCAATGTATATTGAAGCAGTCCAAGACACATATTTGAAAACACCATCACTTCAACAACTCATGAGGACAACATCTAAGCAAAATGACTAAATGACGATGGACTGCGTGCGTACTATAATATTTCTTAATTTATTGTAAAGTCTGGAAATCCAGTCAGTTCAAAGTATTATTAGTGTGTTGAAAATTCTTTATGTTGAGTAGTTAAAAAACGTCTGAATTTTCTCTACAACTTGACGAGTCTACTTTACCAGGAAATGAGGCTTTACTTTAAGCTTGTGTAAAACTTTGTAAAAGAATATCAATTTTGCCAAGACCTGTTGTTTGCTAAATGCTTGGAAACAGATATGAACGGTGTGGCGTTCTTTACTTAATTAAAATAGATTTTTCCATGAAAAAGCTATACCCTTGACTAGTATAATTTCTGTTGCTACTGACGGTGCTCCGGCAATTGTAGGAAGATACCGAGGCTTTTCTCAACTTCTTCGTCTCCGTAGACTGTGTCAATCTCAGGAGGACGTTTGGGAAAAGGCTTTGGAAATGGTGGATTTTTTTAGACAAAGGTCATATCCTGAAGCCACACTTCAACTTGCTCTTCAGCGGGTCAAAAACTTCACTCGTGCAGACGCCTTTTTACCATGCACCCGTGATACCAACCAAAGGAGCAAGCTGGTTCTTACTTACCATCCACACAACATCAAAGCCAAAGAAGTATTCCTGAAGAACCACGCTATCTTCCTTGCGGACCTTGAGACGAAAAACATATTCTCCACCCCAGCCTTAATTGTATTTAGGAGGGACAGAAACCTACGTGATCTTCTGGTTCGCACTCACCTCCCCACATCACCCAACCATCTGGGTACTTTACCATGCGGCCGACTTCGGTGTAAGACATGTACTTTTGTTGTGCAAGCCGAACAGACAAACTTCCCTAAAGGGCTATTTATGAATAAGGATGGTTTCACTTGCGCTAGGCGCAACGTTGTCTACACCATTGTGTGTAAGCGCTGTCCTTTGAAATACATAGTAGAGACGGGACGATCTTTGTCGTCCTGAATGTCTGAACATATTAGGGACAAACACCCCACGCGGGTCCAAATTGAAAACAGATTAATAGCAAATCACGGTACACTCGCCCCACAAGGGATGAATATTGTCTTTTCTCTGACCACCTAGGCGTTTTCCCCGCCCACTCTCTGCTTTCCTATATAAATTCACTCTGTCATCTCTCAGTTTCACTTTTTTGGATACTTTGGATTCCACAATAGCTAAGTTTCTTAATTTTATTTTTTAATTTCGTTTTATTTGTGTATTGTATGTTCGTTGAAAAAGGCTCTTTGCCGAAACGTTCGCTGTTTTGTTACGTCCGGTCAGGCTAACCCTTACCTTGTTTGCGTTTTTTCCATTTAATTTTTTATAAGCCTGATTGCAGTCCTACCCCTCATTTATCCAAACATACATGCATGCATGCATCCATACATATATGAATACATTCATACATTCCTCCATATATCCACGTATGCATACATACATACACATGGACATAAATACATACAAAACTGTATATGGATATAAAAAAATCTTTGTAGATTACAGACGCTCTTTTTTGCCGGAGATTATGGCGTCCTACGCTTGCCCAGAGTTTATCCAGGGTTTATCTCTAGTCTGTCTGTTTTAATAAGGGCGTAACGGATTTTTGCTCTGGCAAATCCGGAATTCGGCAATGTTTTATATTTGGCTCCAGCTTCAGCTCTATCAGGTTTTCACTTCACCAATCCCGCAGGCTGATAAAGGCATAAAATATGCATAATTATAATAGCGCCGTCATGATTACAATTACGTTCCCGGCTCTGGGTTCTGTTGACTTTCAATTGATATATCCTGTCCATTGCGGCCGGAACACTCCTAGTTTTAATATATATGTGTATGAATGTGTGTGTCTGTGTTGTGTATGTGAAACTGTGACTGGAACTTGTGTTTTCCTTACATTAACATAAAATTTATTAGAGTAAACCTAAATACTTTAAAATGCAATTTATCACTTCAAATACTTCATAGCAGGACATGACAATTATATCGGGCATTAAACGTAAATTATTTTAAAACAATTAATAATAATCTGAAAATAAAGACGTACAAAAATGTGAAGTAAGTTATAAGCTTATTGAGTGGTAAGGAGTTTGTTTAAACGTATCAACCTTCCACATTCCATTCGTCCACGTATGACTGTTCTATCTTAGGGAAACGAGATGACAATAATTTAAGACACAAAAAATTAAATAAAATTTAATATAGGAAAGCAGAGTGTGGGCGGGACAAACGCCTAGGTGGTCAAAGAAAACACAACATTCAACCCATGTGGGGCGAGTGTACAGTGATTTTCTATTAATCTGTTTTCAAGCTGGACCCGTGTGGGTGTGTTTGTGCACGAGACAATAGCTGTGACTGCCAGGCCCTTGACACCCATATGGTCGCGTCCATTGAAGTGCTGTCCTATATAAATTCGTTCTGTCATCTCTTAGTTTCACTTTCTAGGATACTTTGGATTTCACCGCAGCTAAGTTTCTTTTTTTTATAATTTTTTTTATTTTCGTTTTATTTGTGTATTTTATGTTCGTTGAAAATGGCTCTTTGCCGAAACGTTCGCTGTTTTGGTACGTCCTGTCAGACTAACCCTTACCTTGTTTACGTCTTTTCCATTTAATTTTTTATAAGCCTGATTGCAGTCCTACCCCTCATTTAAGACACACAACGGCACATGGCATCAATAAATAGCCCACCTCTTAGCAACATCTTTAATCTCTTGGGATATATAATTCCGTGAGTTAATTGCCTAACTAAATAAGTGGTACGCGATTTTCTAACAATCGGAGCGTGCGCCTCAACTCAACCCAGATATCAGCAGTATTGTGATCTGTGCTACATAATAAATTTAATGTATCGGGTGACTCCAACTCTAGCTACGACACACGGTGTAACTTAAGTTTTGTATCTAAGTTTTGACAAGTGCTTTGTTTCTTGAGACGGCTAAACAAAAATTAGACCCATCTATAAGCTTTTCACTATATTTAAAAGAAAACAGCTTTATTTTATTTTTAAATTTATAAATGTTGGCTAGTTGGATAAATTGAATTTTCGGCTGTGAATTTAGTAACCGCTACCGGTTAAATATGGTACTAATATTTTTAAATATCGTAATGCACACACAGAAATTTTTAAAAATCGTTTAAATCCTAACCACTGGTGCTACTCACAAAGTAAAGTAAGACTTCGGTGTTACGTCCTCGTAAAACCTAATAATCTTCGTATTTCAGTCAGAGGCGTCGCCAGTTTTCATTAAACTCGTACAACCACTGGTAAATTGAGTTTTCCCAGTATTATCAGATGTGTTGTCAGAGACAATTAGTAAATGTAACAGAAAGTATGTTCAGCTCAAACTGAAACTGAGACTTAACAAGTGATTGCTAAAATTGGTCACCATGACCCCACTTCACGTTCCACACTACTTTCAAATGGCTGTGTAATTTCTACACTTTAATTATTGGTATTGTCCTAAGAATTCGCACTTGCTCAAATATTGCAATAGTTTTGGTTTACATGAAGCATCCTTATTTATGAACACATTTTCGAGATAGTATATATGTTTTGTAAAGATTTGTTTTTAACGCTTTTAGACAAGACTTATCTTTGTAATGATTTTAAGTCAAACGGCATAACTATAGCATTTCTAGCATACCTCTACAACAGAAAAACCTTTCAGTACCATTCATATCGAGTAATTCTTCAAAACATTTTTAGAAGAAAAAAACGTTCAATAGGAATAGCCGTCACACAATCACTTCGTTTGCCTTTGCTCTATGACTTGCATCAATGCTTAAAAACCTTTGTGAACATTATAAGTGATAGTTGCAATTTCAAAAAAAATATGAAAGAATAATTCAGTCTTATTAATTGATTTTGGGGCGCGGTGGTTTACGTTGTAGCGAGCTGGACTACTGAACCGCAGCAAGAAACCGTGTCGTGGGTTCGAAACCGCGGATCTGGCAAGGCCCTTGGGGCATTGTGCTAACCACACAATCCCATGCTCGTTAGTGGTCAATGAAACTTGTGAACGCTACTTCACTTGCTCCCATGGACCTTCATGGTCTCTAAAGGATATTTATTATTTATTTTATTAATTGATTTTAATAACTATTGGTCAAACGCAATAACAAAGAGATTTATAAGAAAAGGTTAGTCACAATTTGTATTTCAGCAATAATCTTCTGTATAGAAGGAACGTCTATAACAGATAAGATAAGATTTTGACGAGCATTAGTTTGGAGAGTCAGCACTGTAGAAGAAAGCTATCAATCGAAATTAAAGCTTTTGGATAAGTCTTCATAAATACATGTCGAACTTGCATCGAATGAATAAATCCATTTTTTTATTAATTATGATCAGTTGTTTTTACTCGGCATACGTAAAATTATATAAATGTAAAGTAGAACTACTCTACCATTGTAAAAAAAAAAAGACTTCATAGATTATTTTTATTTCTTTATAAACTATCTCTTCCCGACTCTTCAAAATTATCCTTTAATTATTTCTTGGTTGCCTTTTCTGATAATAGCAAAAATAATAACATGTGTTTTCTACGATAAAATGGCAACTCCAACAGTCAAATATAGCCTCGATTTCCTGCTGGACAGATGTTACGGGTGTGTTAGACTCATTGCCCCATTGTTGCTTCTATGCCGGGACGTCAGCTATTGACTGTTTTTAGCTTTTAATCAAGAATTTTACATTTTTAGTTTGAGATTTACTAGTGGCTTGGCCTCGTGCTATTTCGCGGCTTCTTTGTCGGTCATCTTTGCTGTTGATATGATTATCGCTCGTGCAGTCTCAGACGCCGTAACTCACAAGAACGCGATCTATGCTGCTCTACTTACGCAATCGTCTATCGTTAACGAAAGCAAATCATTCGAACTTAAATCTGAATTCGTGTGTTAACTGACACCACTTTATGTAATTGACAAAAACCATCCCAGTGCCGTATAGCAGCACTAGTGTATATTTTCACTTCACCACTTTCGAAGCTTGGCTACTTGCTTCTTATGACAAGAAACTTTTTTTTATTCCTATGGTATCAGATTGAGCCTTGACATGCAACACATTATAGGATGATAAATCATTCTTTCTATTTTTGTTAACAATACTGAAATGATTACTGGTCTTGAATAATTACAGCTGTTGAAAGAAAATTACGTTTTTGTAACCAATTGAAAAATCATTCTTTCTAGTGTTTAGAAACTTTCCATTTCTAATTAAATGAGTTTTTTATATTGCAAACGAATGAAGGAAGCTTATTAAAAGGCTTTAAGTTTGATTATCAGGGAATCAAAATTTTTTTTTGTAAAAAACAAAGTATCAGAGAAAATGGTTCTTCGAGTTTAAGACTCATTTACTCTATCTGTTTAACACAAGAAACACCTTGTTTTAAAGGTAAAGATCAAATAGATATACATATAAAACTGTTTATATTACTCCCAGAGTCTGCTCAAATTTAGCAGACATACTGTAGAAAGATTTTTTCTATAAATCATAAATATATGAGAAAAAACTAAATTTTTGGATTTTTGTATTGTCGGTCGATGTGTATTACAATGAAGATACTTTTATTTGTGTCATGTATAATGTATTTTTATTTAATACTTAGTTTTTACGGTTAAAAAAATAATTTTCTACTCTAAAAGGATAATTTAATCAATTTTTACTACCTATAATTTCTTAAGCTTTAAATCAACGTGTCTTGCTACAAATAATTTATATTAACCTAACTCTGCTGCGCTAAATCGACTTCAAACTTTGGCGTTTAAAATTTCTTTGTGCTCAACATTCCTGTCAGCTGGCTGCCATGAACTATGAGTCTTGCTTCAGGTTCTACGACAAACTACTGGAATGCATTATTTGATGGTGAATGATTCGTTTTTTATATTTTCTAAGAAGTTATAATTAATAGCAACTTTCTCGGCCATGAAATAAAAGATAATTTACTACCTCTTATCAATATGTATGAAATTGTTAAACTATTGAGCGATGCTAATCAAATTACATCTCCCTACCCTAGGCAATATGGGACATTTTATAATCATTATTCAAATACAAAAATATCTGCACCAAATCATTCATGGAAAAGTGGTTAACTGTGATTACTTCAAGCCTGTTAAGGCTCATCAATTTATTAAACATTGGAGATATAAGTCATTTAATACTATCCTGGACATACATAAGTGTACCATTCGATAGTACAAATTTCATTGCACTTAATTATTAGTAAAATTGTTATAAAATGGCTTAACTTTTCGCTTATTAACGTGCATCAATTATTTTAATTGTCGCGATATAAGTCAATTAGTAATACCCAAATCCTGCTTTTAATTATTCAAGTACAAACTCATTACACTAACTAATTGGTTTAAACGGTTATTTAAGAGTAATTCACTCCCCCAATTATTGAACACTCAACTGATAAACTCGTCCTCATCCATCCTTTTTCTAAATGTATGTCAGTACTCATCATTTGGTATATAACCATGTCAGTAAGCGATGACTCAGTTGAAGTTCAAAAAATGCTGCACTATAAAGCATGGTAGTTAGATTTAACGTTCGCGTCAATTATACGTTTAAGATACAAATGACTTGTCAACACTAGTTCTTGATTGCCCCGTCGGCCTTTCTCATAAGAGACCGGCTATGGGGTTTCCCCTTGCTATACGTTCTTAGCTAGAAAATTTTCCCTTGAAGACGTATTAACAAAAGACATATACTCTTGGCTGCTGACTCAATTCCACATGTAGGATTTCGATAATCGTTGACATGTAGGGAGTTTATGGACAAGGTAATCAAACTTTATAATTTATCGAGCAAAAAATTTATTCCAAGGATGTTCCCCCGTCTGGACTGGTCATAAGTGTTTTTCACGTCAATCGTTATAGCTACATTAAATAACCAGTAAAAACAAGTACAAGGTTTTTTACAATAAATCCCCACTAGTACTGCTCAAAATAAAGTCTTGGAAAACAATCTGCACTAAAAAAGTGTAAGTGGTGGTGCATGTTTACTATTATTTTATCATGAATTTCCTGAAAAATGTCTTATTAGATAAATAGAACATTTGTTTACAGCTGATACAGTTGATAAATAGAGGAAGGATGTTTAATGGGAACTTAAAGTTTATTTTTTTCGTATCTCTCGTACATCATCGTCAGTCCCGTGACCGTTGCGGACGTTGGGGGACGCGCATGTACAAATCAATAGACAACGATCTGCATAATTGCATATCTTGAGCGGCGGCCAATAATTTATTCAATCTTATCTCTGTCCATTCCTTTATGTTATCAAGAAAGATTTTCCACGGTCGACATCTTCGCCAACTCCCTTCTGCGGTGCCTTGAAGGATGATTTGTCAGTGTAACATGTCGCAGTACATGGACGAGCCATGAAATCTTTAGTCTCTTAACTGTTGTTTTATGGTTTCTTGACGATCCGCAATATTCATTGATCTTGTACTCTAGGAAAGAGATCTGGAAAATTTTTCTCATGCATTGTTTTCAAATGACTGCAGTTTGCTTTCAGTGGTTGCCGGTAGTGTCCAGGTCTCACATCCATTCAATATTTATTTTTATAACTGCGACAATGCAGTTTTGGATGCATTATTAGATTTGTTGTGTGAGAAATTTAATGCATGTACCAGAAAGTATTATCAACTATATTTAACACTATCGCTTAAAAAGTGACTCTCTCACTTGGTCACAGGGCCCACTAAACGTTTCACCCTACTTATAAACTACAAGTGGTTCTGTATTTTTCACAGTTTAATTTCTTTTAATGTCATCAGAATTTGCCTTTTTTCTAAAACTTTATAATATTATTGTTGAAGACTGGGTCTATAGGGGTATAGACACCAGCACCTATATGACTAGTTGTCTAGGGTTAGGTTGTACTAATAGTTAGCAACTCTTTCCTTGTTGCATCCTGTCCTACTGAGTAGGAGTAATAGTAAATAAGTAATGCTCTACTGGGTCTGTAACTTACACTAGCAAATATTAACTATGAGACTATACGAATAATACCTCAAAAACGCCTCTGTGAATATAACAGAGAATAATGACATTTAATACTAAAGAATTAACAACAAATAAAAAACAGATACTCAATATGTACTTTGACAAACTAATTAACTAAGACAAATCTATGAACATTCAACAAAGATTACTATGGACAATCTATGAACCTGACCCGACTTCCCTGGTCAGTGGGGTGGGTCGAGTAGATGATTGACGGGTCGCCTATCGTCGCTGCTTCAACCGCTCCGCAGTCAAGCGTATCGTCTCCCAGTTGGATCGGGCGATGCCTTCCCCTGACGTCCGTCCGTGGTCACGCAATTGCGACTTGCACTGAGCGACAGCTAGGTTTGGTCAACGCGATGATCCTCTTTAAATGGTTCTCACACGTGAGGCAAGGCCACCTTGTCCCTTCCTCTCAACACCAGAACGTCTTCTGTCTGGTCCGCTCCTCTGTAGTGTTACTTAGTAGTTCTAACCTACTAGTACTAACTCTACTAGCTGAAAACAATAATATCGACAAGCCTGAACTGACTATAAATACATCAATACATATACAAGACTGATAAGCATTTAACCCTAACCTATACACTATACATTTGAACTATTCTAACTATAACTACTCAAACCTGAAAACAGACTTCTCAGCTAGGCTCACAACTCCTCACAGTCCTATCACCTTAGGTCTAAGAGTGATCTGTGTTCTTCTGAGAGTGAGAGAACGCCTTAAGCTTTGGGTAGGGTATATAAGGACATCTGGCCCTGCCATGACGGCGTCTGTCCTGCCTTTCTAGCAATTCTATTGGTTGAATCTTAATTGTTCTGGGTGGTACCTGTGCCAACTTTCTTCTGGTTGGTCAGACCCTAAGTCACAGTAACTTTTTGGTGACCCCCTTCAACATCGACTATCAGACTTTGAGCAAAAACAATGTAGCATCCCTACAAAAATGTCTAGCCTAATTATCACATTTCGTCCTGATAAACTGTAGGCGACCTTTCACCAGCGTCTCCAATTTTACTCTTTGTCCCTCCAAAGTTAAATTAGTGTCCCTAAAAGAATTAAAAATACGTTGGTTGGGTCTAACACCTATCCCCAACGGTTCTAAAATATGTAAGCTTCTCAACCTATTATTGAGGGACTCAACAATTATTATATATAACGTATCATAACTTATGATCACAATTTTTGAGCTTGTATTTTTATTCTACTTGTTAGCGTAAAGGTATTTTTCATTTATTTGTGATCAGACTTCTGTTTGAACTGTTCGTGATTTAAACAGCATAACTAAAACACTTCTAATATAACCTGTGAAAAGTAACCTTTCGTGTAATGAAATATATAATATTCATAAAACGAAATATTTCAATGAAATTTCTAAGGCAGAAAAGTTTTTTTTCTTCTAAATATCATTTGCAGGGGTACCATTATCCACAACTGATCTTTTAACTCTTTTTGAACACTATAAGTGATAGTTACCAGAAAAGGAAGGTTTGGGAGAATAGTTCAATTTCAATAATTGATTCTTTTTTAATTTGTTGGTCTACCGTAAAAACAAAATTTTACGGAAACATTTTATATTATTTTGTATTTAATAAAGGTTTTGACTAGCCCTTAACACAGTCTGTAGAAGATATTCATCATTATTATTTCTCGAAAATCTTGACAATCGCAATATTTGCTTATGGCCATTTTTTTGTTGTTGTTGTTTTGGTTGCTGTTGTTGTAAATACATGCCCAAATTACATCGAGTGAAGCTAGTCCCAACAGTCACGCATAGCTAATATTTCCTGTATGAAAGATGTTATTGGTGAGTTTTTCTTGTTGCTTCATTGTTGCGTCTGTATCTGGATGTCACACGTCGACTGCCACTTAAGTGGAGTAAGCTTTTAGATTTCCCAAACTTTACACTTTTTTTGTTTTGATGTTTCTAGTGGTGCAGCCTCGGGCCATTTCCGGTGTCTCTAATCGTCTCTCGTCCAGTCGCACACTCCGGAAAACACAAGTACGCGATGTGTGCAGCCCTACACGCGCAATCGTCTATCGTTAATGAAAGCAAAGCTTAATCACTTGACCCTGGCGTCTTGTGTACACAGTTCTTTTAGTTACTGAACAAAATCATTCAGAGAGGCGTTGCGCTTTAGCAGGTTGTGGGGGCAGTAGAGATATATCTTCATATCACCGCTTTTAAAGGCACGTGACTTGCTTGTTAATACAAGAGAAACCTTTTATCGAACTTGTATGATATATGCTGTAAACATTAATTTAGCCTGGAAAACTGGTTTCGGTAGGAAACAATGAGAGGTACACGCACTATCAGGCAACAACTCTTCGACGAATAAACGTCCATCGCTTGACATTTTTTCCATTGTTTACAGTTTATTTCTCATTCTGTAAGCTATTAATCAATTGAGCCGATCCTATACACGAAAAACTGTAAGGTGTAAAGTTAATTTGATAATTTTAGTATTAATAGTACTAAAATAAGAACTGGTTTTGAAAAATCTTAAGTGTTTTTTTCTTTTATTTAAATTAAGTTTGCGTAACAAATTGAAAAATAACACTTTCCGGCATTTACAAACTTTTCAGTTCTAATTGAATGAGTTTGGATATTACTAATGAAGGAACCAAGCTAAATATCGGGATTTTATTCTTTCACAATGATTATTAGGGACTTCGGCTCCAGACCTGGCAGGCTGTTTATAATATATGTTGACGTTGTAGCAGTGAACACAATGTCTCCTTTTTATTTGTGAGAAGTCTTGTAATAGAAACATGTAAACTGTAAAGGTTACGTGGATTAATCCAAAAAAAAAATTAAAATAAAATAAAAGGCTTGTTTAAAGATATGGAACTAGCAGATTTATTTATTTATGATTGACAAGGAATAGAAATATCGTTTATTTTAATATCTTTATTATCGTTAGTTAAAAATCAACGTGCTTTACTTCCACTTGATAATCATAAGCTAACTGTGCTGAATCGACTTACAATTAAGTATTAATTGTACGCTGATTTTTTAAAAAAAGTTTCCATCCTCGAGACCTACATTAGGTTCTACGACAATCTACTTGATATTATTATTTTATATTTACGGTATTTTCTGAGACGTTACAATTATTTTCAAGGTTCTCGACAATGAAAATACAGATAAATTACTTCCCGCTTATTATCTTGTATCGAAATGTTAAACTTTTGATTTATTAGTCACATAACATCACCCTTCCCTTGATCATCTAGGAAATTTTTATTATCAATAAAATACAAAACTATTTTCAAATATTTATTCTTAGAGAAATCGTTAACTGTATACTATTTCCCGCTTATAAATGTTAATTAATTTATGAAACTTTGGGAATATAAGTTAATTGGTAACTATCTTGACCCTGCATAGCTTTCTATACTATTAATGAAGTACAAATCTCAGTACACTAACTCATTACTGAAGTAGTAATTTAATGCCAACCCTGCTGTTTGCAGGGGCTCTGCCATATATACATTTTCAAATTATTACAGTTATAAATTACTTTCCACTTTTAACATTAAGCATTTAAAAAATACTATTCCAATATAAATCAATGAGCAATACCCTGCTTAGATATTCTATACTTATTCAAATACATAGCTCTTTCCAGTAACTCATGGTTGAAATAGTCATTTAAGATGAACCCTTCCTGAAACTATTCCAATTTTTTCTGTTATCCCTGTACTGATAGTTTGGTACATGGCCATGGGAATAAGTCATCAAGTAGTTCAGGATTAGGTGCTGATGGAATATAAAGCGGGATAATTTGAATTATAGTTCACATTATCTAGTAAATTAAGCCTCTCAAATAAACATGGCTGCATGCGACACGATTTGGCTGACCTAAGTGGCACTAGAGTTAGTGTCACACTGGATTATTTATAAAACAATTACAAAAATTGTGTTTCATTTTTTACAAGATACTTCATTTTTTTTTTTTTTTTTATTTTATTTTATTGTTTTTTTTAATGTTTTTTAAAAAAAAAGATATAGACTATGGAGATATAGAGATACAGACAATTGCGTTTATACCTTTTCAAACGTTTTTACTTTGTTTATTTTGTTTTGAATGTTTATGAGTTTCTTTTTGTGTGTAGTTACGTTTGGATACAAAGAAAACGAAAAATAATAGAGATAGACTTTTATCTCCTACGTTCGCTGAAGATAAATATATACTTAACATTTTATGGAAGTCTCAAGCACTAGTGAGAACCACTGTTTCTCGTAACTACAGGTATAGAGTGCTGAGTAATTCAATCTTGTAGACATGTTTGATTTACATTATAACTACGCCGCAAACAACACATACAGCCACTAAAATTATACATAATTTTTTTTTAAAATACCCATACAGACATTCATGAAGAATTATCCTATTATAGGAAGTTGTACCATCCTATTTAAATTCTTAAAACTTACTTAGCAGGATCTAACCTCTATACTTGAAATATCAGCAGCGATGTATCAGACGCCTTTTTTGGCAAAGTAAACTCGGCCTATGGAATTTGTTTTTTCTTGGGTCACTCGTGTTTCATGGAGAAGACTGTACTTTGTCGTAAATAATCACAGTAATGAAGCAAATAAAATATCATGAAACATTAGCCAACCATAATTTAATATCTTAAAGAAGGAGTTACGCGTCCTGAAAAAATATGTCTTTTTACATATTTAGAAAATCTGATACTGCAGTTGGAAACGCAGAAATGAACAACCATTCAACAATCAAGGAAGCCTTGAAGCACTCATGCTGACAAGGATTTAACACTTGAAAACACAATCTGCTTTGCCGCGCTTCTTGTGGATTTCGTCATGTTGATGATGTCTGACTTAATGTTTCTGCCCATCAATCATTCAGTAGTTACAATGTTAGCATTGTCAAGTGTTCGAAATGTGAACATACCATAACCCGAATTTTATTTTCTTATCTGAGGATGTTTGGTGGCTATTTAGTGGTGGCTAATTTTATTGTTCTCTTAAATATATTTGTTAAACTATAACGTTTACATACACCAAAAGGTCGTCTAACACTTCAATCATATGTTTTACAAAGGATTAAAGTTGTCAATTGTGGTTCCATTGAGCGAAAAGTGAAAGCAAATTAATTTTAATCCAGACAATTATTTTGGAGATCAAAATGAGCTTAATCAACACATTGTTTACCTTACTAAAGCTTAGGTATCATTTGGTATTAATGAGCTCCTTCATTTTTGCTGTACAGATGGACGGTAAATATAATTTTAAAATTAAAGTTGTATCATTTTTATTATTAAACATGCATACTGTAAAGAACCTGGGTGTTCTCATGGTTAGTGTCTCTACTTCTTTCACTATACTTCTTCTGTACTAGACACACTCTTGGTTCTTCTTACGTCTAAACACCAAGGCTAAGACTGATGTACTAATAAATTATGTTTATTTCTTTACTTTTTTAACTAAGTTTACTCTATCTAACACTCGTCCCTATCTCAGTATGTGTCCTTATCTGTCTGTTTTCCTATCTCTGTCCTTATTCTGTCCGTGTGTGTGGGTATCCCTGCTCAGTTCTCGTCTTCAAAGGATCGTTCGTGGCTTCCATGTTCCTTGATTTCCCAATTTAAACAAGGTAACATCAGAACGTCACATTTCGCAATTCTGGTCCTCTGCTTACCCTCAGGGCTTCCACAATACATTTGTAATAATAGAAAATCATTTTTAAACATAATTTTTGTTTAAAAAAGACTATACCCTTAAATAATCTTCAAAACAGCAAATACATTGCTACTGATGACCGGAAAGTGGACATTATGACTGTGCAACATATGGCTTTAAGAATGCTTTTCCTTAACTTAACAATATATTCACACCGATGTTAGTTCTTGCTGTGTAGATGGATGCAACCTGTGATTAATTACTCTCTGCATTTTGAGCAGGCCCGCCAAAAGTGTATAAAATATGTTTGGATAATTTTAATTTCAATTCTTTCTCTCTTTTTTAAAAAAAGTGATGAAAAGTGTAAACGGTAACAACAAAAATTACGTCATTCAGGAAACACAAGTGGACGTTAACACCACCGAGCCAGTAGTAAACACACCTAAATATGTGTAGTTCTAACGTAGAATTTAAAGAAACAGTTTCATATAAACAAACAGCAGCTTAATCAATATGTATAGCTCAGATTTGTCAGATATCTTTAACTGATTATCCGTATTTTGTGTCACAACTAATTATTATTCTTTCCTGATAAATATCTCTTATAATAACATTAGTTTTACACAACATTACAATTAGAGCTACAGTTAAAGTATTGATAAACTGCACAACTATTCAAGGACCTTTCCGCTTGGTAAATCTAATTACACTAATTAACACATCACTCAGTCTGGTGTTAAGAATCTTACGCGGTTATCTTAAAATAGCCGGTAGATCGTTACAAAATCAAATTAAAAACGTGAATTAAATGCATTTTCACAAAACAAGTATTAGACAAAGACTGCTTAAGTCCCCGTGTATATAGCCATATTAAACACCTTTTCAGATTATAATGCAACTATTTATGCCTAGGCCAGTTTAACTTCAAAAGTAAATTTTGTTATAGGCCAGATAAGCCCGTGTATATTATATTCAATGTTTTACTCTGACCTGGTAATCGGCTTTCATAAATAATTTTTGCTTATTTGCGGTCAAATCATTCTTATTCCTTTATATTTTTATTAGGGCGATGGAAATTATCGATTAATTTCTCGATTCACGTAGACAATTTTATCAATTAAAGTTTTTACCTGCTTATCAAAACCAATAATAACCGTATGAAGCTCATAGCAGTAATGGAGTCTAAATCAGAGACAGAAAATAAAGACAGCTCTTCTGATGAATTACTGCGTTACATAATGGAGATAAAAGTTCGAAAATCCATTAACCCTCTACAACAAATGAAACTAAATGAACACCGATCTCCGATAATGTCATTTCTTGGCAAGACCGTTTAGTGCATACCTATTATTTAAGTTCCATGTAAATGATTGTTCAGCTCAGCTGATTTTATTGCTAACTAGACCCACCCATCACTTGAAATAAAAAATGTAAAGAACGTTTCTTTTGGCGGGACCACGGTGGTCGAGTGGCAAGCGTGCTCGACTGTCGATCCGATGGTCACGAGTTCAATTCCATGGGAAGCCAAGGACCCGCTCCCGGGGCCTAGGGTGTCCCCGAGTTCCACCCAGCTCCGAATGGGTGAAAAGTGGCGGGGCAATGCGTGGAGCCCCTAGCCATGGCATGTGAACGTTGCATATCTTGCCGAAAAACTGCTGCCTTGCATGGAAGCAAATTCAGAAAATACAGCAGGCTGAAGAAGAAGTTTCTTTTGGCGTAGTTGGTGAAAAGATGAAATATAAAAGAGCCAATCCAGTTTTAACTCTATGATGTTCATTATAATATGCAGGGCAAAACAATCCAAAAATACCTAATTCTAGTAATGTTTCGTAATTCAGCCATAATAACCAAATCTTATTTTAACAGGCTGGAACACAACAGGGACCCCAATGGCCGCCATTGCAGCCAAGCCTCTGAGACGATCACACACTTGTTGACGTCATGTCCCTCGCTTGACATAGCCGGGGAGGTTAGGGGGGCAGGGGAGTCCTATGTTCAGACAATGTTGTATGGCACTGTCCAACAGATGGAGCAGATTGCCCAAGTAATAGCCAAAGCCTTAAGAGATTAGCTCTCAGGTCCAAAGAATACGTGATTAGTTTAGTTATGTTTCGTATAACGTGTTTAATATAATGCGCACATATCGTGAATATATTTTTAAAAAGTAATGTCAATGTTATACGCACCTCATTGCACGATAGGAAATGTTATTGAACAGAATACGCAACACGACACTCTATCTCAAAAATTAACGTGATACGTAGTGATAAATAAAATAATTTAAAAACTAAATAATTTAATTACATACATTCGATTTATCTGAAAATTTGATACCTAATTTTGTCATCGGCATGAGTCTGCCTGCTAAATTTCAGCTCGCTAGCTTACAAGGAAATGGGTTAAAAATCGATTCAAAGTTTTTACGGCACGCACGGCTCACACTCCGCAAGATAATATAAATTTTTAAATTTTAAAAATAAAAAAGAAAACCGTTTAAAAAAACTAATTTTTTATTATAAATCCTTGTTCTGCTAGACATAACTATACTAATGTTCATTATGAGACGCAAGGCAAAACTATCCGAAAATACAAAATTCTAGTTATGTCTCGTAAAATGTGTTAAATATAATGCGCTCCGATCGTGAATATATTTTTAAAAAAGTAATGTCAATGTGTGAAATCATCTAGCCGATGTATAGAATGCCTAATGATTTCAGGCCAATTATGAAATGTCAAAAACGTTTACTTATTTTGCCTAGGGATTCTATTGAATACCAGATTTCGTCTAGGCAAAGTGTAAAAAAACACAACAAAATACTTAATTGATAACTACTCATTTTATAGTGGAAGTAATACAAAATTAACACATGATTTCCGCTTAGTATTATTTTTTTTGAGGTCTTCTTCTGTTTCCACATCTTGAAAATCATCGCCAGGTAGGGATGAATTTGTTAGGCCTACTTTACCTCTGCAGCCAAAGAAAAAGGCGATCTTCTAATCCCACAAGGAAAAGCAATGTTCTTCTTGAGTTGGACGAACCATAACCCCTCACTCCTGTGACCAGTTATTTCATCTTGAAACTAAGCACACATCATATTTTCGCTGTCCTGATTGACTCTTTGGAGGTACTCCTTTATGCTGCCCGACCTCAATGTTTGCAAACTCCCCGCCATTACTGAACTGTAGAATAATTGGTGAACCAAATAACTTAAATATTTCTACGAGCTGCTATTCTACTTCTTGTTCCCTCTTTGTCTTCAGAGCCCTGAGAACAACGATGTTTGTTAGATGATCGAACTACACAATTATTAACTTGTATAGAACATCACGATGTGTTTGGACGAGGACAACTTGACGAGAGATGAATTCAGAAAAAGCCATGGGTTTGACCACAATGACTTTTTTATGCCCTTTTATTTTTGTGGCAAGGTTCACCAAGATCAGTTCAATATCATAAAGGATAGCTTTCTTGTATTTGGGTAAAAGTTCTTGCAACATTTAGTCCAGTCATTCATAGCCAATAGCCTAATGGGCTTTATGAAGTACGTCAAATAACTCGGAGTCAGTGATGTAAAATAAAATTGCACTCAAGCCTTCTTTAACAGGGTAGATGAACTTACTTTTATTTTCCACCATAATAGTATTTCACCAGCCAATAGTCCCGTGGTTCATGCTTAGTGGTGCTCTTAGCCATTCACATTTCGTCAAACAGCTTTTGGTAGCAGTGACTACAGATTCGTTATTTAACGCAGTTTTTAGAAGCTTTGTCTTTTACTTTGGATAACTAATCGTAGAACCGTCGTTGCATGTCAACATAAAGTGATTCGTGTTATAGCACTAATTTTTTTTCCGAAGTCGTCATACAGAGATCAACGGAGGTACGTTATGGGAGAAAGTGTGTGAAATCTCAGCCGCATGATATGAGCTGACGTCATGATAAGAATTTTGAAAATATTGTTTGTGATATGGTAGTGGGGCCTCGTAACTGCTAAACACAGTCTTACAATAACTTTCAACACTCACGGGCTTCGAACCCCATCATCACACAACAACCAAAGAGCCACCGCCCACATCAGTGGCTGGAAAAATGGCGGGGTTAGGCCAATTACATACTTTGCCGAACGACAGCTCGGTATTTTATGGAAGGCTTAGGCCATGTATGAAATAGCAATTATTTCATAATTTACCTGAAACCATCAGGAATTCTATACATTGCCTAGGCCTTCTATATGATGCCTATATTTTACACTTTGCCTGTAACAAATAAATGGCTGTAAAGATTTTTACATTGTATCTGAAAGGTAACGTGGACTAAAGCTTAACAAAAAAATATAAATTTTTAAGATAATGGACAAATTGAGATAATTATTTCTTCTTTAAAAGGTTTAATGTTATCTCGTTCGTAATATATATATATACTCTTGATCTATTGTTCTGAAAGTCAAATCAACTTAAACGTTAAATTTTTTTTAAAGTCTTGTGAACTCGGAGAATATTTATGAGCAGATCAATTCGATGTGAATCTTCATAAGTGTTCTACAAATATTCAAAGTTTCCTAGATTTACGACAAACTACTCGTCAAATGTTGAATTCAGTGCCATTTAAGTCAATTTATATTAAAACTACTCTCGACCTGCATTAACGTACTTTTCGCTTAAGTACGACAACTTTGAAGTTACTCATGGGTCGGGATACCATTGCTCGCGAGCGATATGTGGCTCAATTTGATGATTAAATCTAGCTCTAAGACAAATGTTTGATTTAAAAAATTTCTTCAGACTCCTTTTATCCACATATTACTTGCACATATAACTATATTTGGGCTCCAAACGATTAATTTAAAATAAATCGTTAACTTTAAAAAAATTAACGATTAATTAATTGTTAATTCGATTAAAGTCATAAATTAAGATTTATTGTGTCAGAAGTAACAGTTATTAAACGTCTTTGGTTAAAATTTGGAAATAACACTGGAATAACACGCCTTTATACGACATCTTTTAACTAAAAACGAAAACAATAAAGTGTAATGACATTATTTGATTCAAGTGACGAGCGGGTCTTATTGACAATTTAACCAACCGTGCTGAACAAATCATTTACATAGCTTTCGCTTTTCTTAGCTGAAGTTTAAGATACCGCAGAGGATGTTTCATTTGCTGGTGATATGTAAGTGAAGTGTTCAAAACAAGGTAGTAATGTTTTCTTTAAGCAGCGAACCTGCGCAGATATTGGAACGACGCCACGCAGGAGTTTAGAATCACCACCAAGAACATGTTATAAAAACTTGCACAAAAAGTTGACGTTGTGTAACATGGACCAACGAAGCTTAGTCTTAGAGGGAACATTACATAATAGGCAAACGAATTCTCTCAATCAAAATTTTAAACATTCACATCAGTCAATACATTAAAATCAAAATTGTCTTTTAATCGTCCTTTAAATTGGTTTATGTTTCTCTACCATTTATTTATTATTTTTTTACTTCCATTACATTAATAAGTTGTGTATTGACTAATGGTTTTTAAAATTTTATTTGATCAAAGTTTTAAAGAAATTAACCGTTAAATTCCGGAGCCCTAATATATATATATATATAT
>MUZC01002932.1:504224-528565 GCA_002072015.1 Radix auricularia
TATATATATATATTTAATAAACAATAGCCATAAACAAAGATAATACATACTTACAGCACATACATTTAAATGTTAATCGATTCCTAAGAAGTTACATTAAATATTAGCTTCGAAAACACAAATTGGACTGGAGTTGTTTGATTTTAAGCTTCATCTCTTACTACCCATCCATCAAGTGCCGTGCCTAGAGGCATAGGTGGTCTTGTCTTTGGTATTGTCCATCAGCTTCGCTGGTGATTGTGCCCATGCCATCTTGTCAGCCCTACCAGCATCTTTTCTCACTGCCTCGATCAAATGTGCCATTGATTTCTCCTTTTATTACTGTGTGATCTAGCGTGCCTGGCTTCATGTGTCAAAAATTTAGAATGTCGCTGTAAAGTTAGACATCGTTTTTCTTGTCTGGCCTACTTCTTTCAAAAATTCTTCGTAACACATCTTCTCGATTTTAACATTCGCCTAAAAACACAATTTCACATTTCAAAGTCTTACAACAATTCAATTTTCGATACTCCCACATTGAAAGCCTACACATTACAAAGTAGTCATTTCATATCTTAAGAATAAACTTAGTTAACTTAATTTCCCATTGATCATTAAAAGAAATGTATTCATTAATTGATTAATTTTGTTAAATAGTTCCATAGTTCCATAGACACATTATCGATCACTTAATAATTTAAAGATGTTAACAATATTAAATTTTATATAAATTCTCGATTTCTAGGAATTTGGACAGCAAATTTCTTACCAAAAAGTACTTCCTGTAACGACAGTGGTACATATTTTTGTGTGGCATCAAATATCCACAACGAGACTCCACATACATTACGAAAAATATTAAAAGTTAAATGTAAGAACCACTTTGTGTTGTTAACTGTTAAAACGAAATTTTGTTGATTTAAAAATTATCTTTAAATACAATGTACCTTATTTTAAAAAAACGTTCTAAAAATGTCGGTACTTCAATTATCTATTATACATTTTCTTAATGATAAAATGTGCACCATCATATCATTATATTTTATATTTAGGATACCCGTTGTCGATCAATTACCATGGTAGTAAAGTCGTGTTTGGGTACCCGTGAAAATGTTACTGCAATATGTTTACCACAAGTGTTTGAACTGTGGCTCTTCTGAGTTCAAATTTCGGCTCGCGAATAATTTATCAAATAAAAACATTTCGTTTTTAATATATATACTGTGAAATACGTCTTAACATGAAAACGCTTAAAAATAAATAAGTGTTAAACGGAAATAAAACGCAGTCCCGACAAACTACAGAGTATTTTGATACACTTTTTTTCCCAGGAACTTGAAACAAAAATCAAGTATGGTATAGATTCTATTATGACATTTTGTAATCAATTTTAAATTTGTTTGTTGAATTAGCACATTATGTCTTTTCTGCATCAGCTCAATTGCTACTATTGTATGAACTATTTTTCTTTTAGCGTGTTCTTGTTCCAGATAGTATGAGTCATGTTTACAATCTTTAAAATCAATTTTTATTTTCAAATAAGCATATTTGTAAAGAAATACTTGAAACTTAAAAGAAAGTTAGATTTTACTTTGAATTTCTAGGATTGCTTTTAGAAACAGAACTTGAAATCCTAATATTTTTGAAGATAAACGCAAATATATTTTTTACACATCTCCAGGCAAACCAACATTATGCACTACTGAGGAGACTATCCCGCAATATGGCACTGCATTAAACACCAATCAAACAATAGAGGTGTGTTTACGCATATCCATCACCTTCAAGATTAACTCTTTATAAAGGTTTTATTAAAAACTTTATTGTTTTAGGGTTATCAATTAAATAGTAAAACTATTTCTACGGAATGTATGTAGAATCCGCAACCATGTGCTACATATATATTTGACTCGTGATCCGAGCTAACGACAATATTAGTTTAAAATGTTGTTAAATTTCAAAGGGTTTAGTGGAAACTATTTTGTTTAAACTGTTGAATATGATTTAATTGGTGTAACAAGGTAAATACACTCTCATCCGAAAGTTAAAAGGTCCAAAGCTGAACTTAATATGTAATTACTTAAAATATACACATTTTAAATTATGGTTATTTTTTTTTAAAATTAGGCGTATGATTATTTTATTTGTTTAAATTTCTTTTTTTTTAATCCTGTATGTTCAAATGTGGTGTCTGCTTGCTTGAGTACCAAAAAAAAAATTTGGATCGATTTGTAACTCACTTCCCCATATTCTGGCGAGCTGAAATTTTGCAGGCAGACTGGAGGCGATAATAAAAAAGATGTTTCAAAATTTCAGATGGATCAAATATACTGTAATTAAATTAGGGAGTTTTTAGATTATCTCTATTTATTTCTATGTACCATGTTAATTTTTGTGCAAGAGAGTCGTGGTGCGTATTATTATATTGACGATAATTTTTAAAAATATATTACCGGTCTGTAAATCTAAATACTATTAACTGTTTATCTGTTTCGAGGTGGGCACTTTTTTAAATATATTTTATAACCCTTTTCCCATGATCATATCGAAATGAAATTTAGCAGGCAGATTGTAGAAGTTTTTATTAAAAATATAAATACTTTATATATTTGAGAAATAATTTTAAAAATTTATTTTTGGATTGTCGTGCGATAAGCATTATAGTGAACATTATTTAGTTATGTCTCCTATAGAAAGATATAGATTAAAAAACGTTTTTTTTTTATTTAGTTTTTTTTTTAAATTTAAATATTATATTTTCTTTGGATCCCATACTCTGTTATTAGCAAATTAACTTTTTAATAAATAAATTACTTTAGAGGGGTTTTATTATTTCTGATAACATTGCTATGGATTTCTTTAAACACTAATGGCTTACTTGTGTCATTAACACTCCTACGATAACCTTTTGGAAATAACTGATCTAATTTAATTGAAAAAATGTTATAACATTTATTTACATTTTAACAGTAAACATTGGTAAGCAAATTACCAAAACTACTAAAATAAGACTTAAAACATTACGCTAATTTGTGTTATTAGAACCATTAAAATTATTTTATTCAAAGATATCTTATTGTAAGAAGAAAAGCATTAGTCTTAAAACAATTTACCTACTCGCTTTTATATCTAACATTAGTATTTTTTTTAAACATGTGTTGTTATAAAATTCTATAAATGAAATGTTTTTACAAATTATTTAGGGATATATTTTTATTTATTGTTTACTCAGGTGGAGCTTATGTTGACTATACTAAATACACAGCCCAATTCGACTACACGGATGAAGCTCGGTGTCGTGGTCTTATAAGTCTTACATTAAACAATGTACAACAAAATGACTTGGGACAATATTCACTTGTAATGAACAGAGAAGCTCTACCATTTCAATTTTCATTTGTTCCACAAGGTAATTTGTTATTATTGTCAGTGTGACAGGAATGCAGAATCCTACTTTTCTTTTCAATTGTTTTCCAAGATATTTTCAATTTTCAGTGTGGTTTCTATTTGGCTTGGAACGGATTAAGTAGTTTTCATATAAAACTTACTTCAACATACGAAAAGTCCAAGATACGAAAGCCAGCCTTATAAGGGATCATTTTGTATCACGAGGTACCACTGTAATTCAAAATTAGACTAGCCTATATGTCTTACAAAAAAATCAATAAGTAGAAACTATTCATATTCTATGAAATTCTGAATTATTGATTTTGCCATACTTTACTCAATGGATTGTCACACACACGTGTATGCGATTTTCATTTTTCATTATTATTTCTTTCTCTACCCCCAACGTTATAATTTTCTGTATATTAGCTGCAGAGAAACCGTTTTCAAGCTCATTACTGATTAGGTAAACAAGTAAAAGAACGAAAAATGCATCTTTTAATGCTTATCTTATTGTTTTATTATTAACACCCCATTCAATACAGAACACTATTGCGAGATACGCCTTAAAGTGGTTTATTTCTAATCTTGCATTTTAAAAAATTTTACCTTCTAAATAGAAGCAAAATTGAAAGTGAGACACTTGAGTACTATGTTAGAATTCATCGGTTAATGCTTGTTATGCTGTACAAGAACGTTTGTTTAAAAGTGAAACCTTACTTTGAATATAATCTGTGTTTGTACCCATATACACTGTTCGTTACCTGATTCAGAAAAATTAAACTATTTTCACCCTATGCTGAAACAACAATACATGAGACTTTGTAATATGATGTGGTGATGTGTGTTGAATTAGTTAGACGCAGAGCTAAAGAAATTTGTAAGACATATTAGAGCCCACTTGAATAAAGGGGAATTTGAGAGCTAAGCTCAAAACTGTGGATTATCCGAGTTTAGTTACTGCACCACATGTAATTATCGGGGGGGGGGTCAATATTTCAAATACGTAAACAAGGTAAGGGTTAGCCGGACCGGACGTAACAAAACAGCGAACGTTTCGGCAAAGAGCCTTTATCAACGAACATACAAGACACAAACAAAACGAAAATAAAACGAAAATAAAAATAAAAAATGAAGGAACTTAGCTGCGGTGAAATCCAAAGCATCCAAAAAATCCAAGGTAAGGGTTAGCCAGACCGGACGTAACAAAACAGCGAACGTTTCGGCAAAGAGCCTTTATCAACGAACATACAAGACACAAACAAAACGAAAAGAAAACGAAAATAAAAATAAAAAATGAAGGAACTTTGCTGCGGTGAAATCCAAAGTATCAAAAAAAGTCTTTACGTCTTTTTCATTTAATTTTGTATAAGCCTGATTGCAGTCCTACCCCTCATTTTCTTTACTAATATTTCAAATAGACCGTTTTTGCGGTCTCCTTTGGGAAGGATTTAAGTGTTCAAATATTTTTTTTCAATAAGTACCCGCTTGATTAAGGTTGATAAGGGGCAGGAAAAAAAGGGGTAGTTATTTGTTGTTCTTAACTGGGACGTATCGATTTTAACACAAAAAAAAATAATTGATCAACACGCAGATGAATATGAATCCATCAGAGAAATTAGAGTCCAGAGTATTAAATGGAATAGAGATGAACGGATCAATGACATAGTAGCTGTAGTTATATACAATTAAGATTTTCCGTAAAAGTTCTAATGTATGTTTTTTACTAGAGCAATAGCAGTTTTTTTAGTTGACAACAGGGGTAAACGTATATTATTGTTATGTAAGTAACATCGAGTAAATAAACGTTGAAAAGCCACACTTCGCATGCCCTGTTGTGTTACTTACTATTCATTAGTAAAAAGAATAGTTAAATAAACAGTTAAAATTATTCGATTGCATTACAGCACTTTGTAAATTTACCGATCACTAAACCTTATCTTAATCTTCCTTTCAAATTATTCTTAAACAAGAAAGTAGAAAAGACACCAGCAGAAACACACCCATTCCTGCATCCAAAAGCTAACTCTTAAAAATTGTTGGGATTTCTTTTTTGAAAACAATCGTATCTAAAAATTAATGTTATTTATCAATTGTGTGTGCATGCTTTTTTTTAAAGAACCCCCCCCCTGCCTGCCCAAAAGGTATTGAAGTAAAAGCAGTATTCAATGATATGATTACAATCGTCTGGAAACCTGGCCATAATGGCGATCGAAAGCAGACGTTTACTGTGTTGCGACGTGACCTCTTTCTCTCTCTTCACTCTATATCATCTGTCTCAACTATTTCTGAGGTTCCCTCTAAGTAGCACGTTTATAGACTTCCTATGTCACCGAAGAACCGACTATTAGAACTTTCATCTATGACATTGAGAACTGATCTTAAAGATAATCTACTTTAACTTTTTATGATTGGAGTGTTTAACTTGATCCCTTTCTTTTTTACACTTGCAATGAATTGCAATATACACCAAA
Source organism: Radix auricularia (assembly GCA_002072015.1). Classification (NCBI taxonomy): domain Eukaryota; kingdom Metazoa; phylum Mollusca; class Gastropoda; family Lymnaeidae; genus Radix; species Radix auricularia. The sequence goes on from MUZC01002932.1 coordinate 510,065, forward strand.
AAGGCAATTTATCACCACAAAAAATAATAAATAACTTCCAAAATTTTATTTAGATTGACACAAAATTATAGCTACATTATGTAAAGTCTGTGTAGCAGACAATGAACAAGTTTCAAGTCTGTACAACAAAAACCATCGCGATGGTAACAGGGGGAGTAAACATTTTAAATTATCACTCTCCCGGGAGAGGGGCGGGGCCCAAATGTAGTTTTTTTTTCTTTTATACATACCGAATATTACTATTTCTTCAGTTTCAAGTGTAAGTAAAAGCATGAATCAGTGGGAAGTTGTTGAGTATCCTCCCGCGATCGTAACAGGCGAAAATAATATCAAGATATGATTCACTTGGCTGTTGAAGGCCAAAATTGAGTTGTATCCCCAAATATGAGCTATATAAAACAGACTCTCCAACCTACCGTGTATGTAGAAGCATGAATCTTTGGAAAGTTGTTGAGTATACTCTTTTAAATATAATTAGTGAAAAGTAATTTAAACATTTTTAAAATTACCAGTCATTTGGGGGGGGGGGCAACATTATTTTTTCTCTTTCATGAGATTTATAAAAACTAACTCATCACTGAAATAATTATAAAATTTCTCGTGTTGGTAGTAGGTAGAAGCATGAAGCTTTTGGAAATTTCTGAGCACACTCTTACGATGATAATGAACGAAAAATATTTTTTAAAATCTCACTCATCCCTAAATGAACGTAATAAAAACTGGCCAATCACTAATTCTCCAACTTCTTGTGTAAGTAGAAGCACGAAACTTTGGGATGTTGTTAAGGACACTCACGCTAGGGTAAAAAGCAACAAAGAAACCTTAAATTATTACTCACTTGGGGATGGGGGCCAAAATGTAGGTTTTTTTCACATTATATGAAATAAATATAATCTATTTAAACTTTGGGTCCTAGGTATATGGATTTAGACAAAACATGGAATATAAAAACTTGATGGCCTATATTAAAATACTAATTGGCATAAAAGTTAATTTTTTTTTCTTTTAGAGCCGGGATTTCACAACATTTTTAAAAAACAAATATTGACAAATATAATCATCATAACCCAGATTGAAATAAACAGTTGTTTTTAATTTTAATTTTCACCGATAGGCCCCGGGCCTATTTTAGTACTTATAAAGCCGTATTAATAGTATTTTGTTCATCTCTCGTGCATTTTTAAAATTTGGGAAGTTTTCTAGTGCAATTAAGCAAAGGTTTCAGGCATTAAACGTTTTTTATACGCCACTTATTGGGACCGGGTTCCCGTGATACCATTTTAAATCATGAGTTATATAAAAGGTATTTTAAACAGTTTTAACTAGATGTACGGAAGAATAATTGACCGAACTTGATATAAAAATTCAATTAAAAATTTCTATGGCAATGAACTCTTAACATCTGTTCCTTTGGGAACGAGGCCCAAAATATTTTTTTCGTAAATTTTTTAAGCTTTACATTTCTTCAGATTTTATACAATTTAAATAAAAATAGACACTCTTCTCCTTTATGAACGATATTTAAATCTACAGGCCTTATGACTCTTATAAGATAACCACATCCTGCACCGCTGTTGCATGAAGGCCCTTAATGTCATTTTTTTCCTCATTTGATTTTACAGTGACATCACAAATATTGACATACAAGAATAACCATCATAAACCACATGTGTTTTAAATTTGTGTCATGCTGTTTCTCCACAATAACTGAAATACTCATTTTCAGCTGCTAATTTCGGTTATTTCGCTATTCAATAATAAATGTCAATCTTTATCTTTTAAAAAAATAGTTACCGAATTTTTTAACGTTTTCATCTGTTCTATTGTTACGAGGAGATTATAGACAGGGGTTAAGAAATGTTTGGAAGATGGCAGCTCGCTAACATGAAGCCAATTTTTAACTTAGCTCACATTGCGGTATCCAAGTGTTGATCAGATACTGTGGTGCTAATTAAATATGCACACCTGCAAATTAAGCGCTTGTCGGTGAATTTTATAATATTGCAATCAAAAGAGTATCAAGGCCTCACAAAAGTCAACATGTTATCAAAACAAATTTTTAAAATTACAAACTGCATTTTATCTATTAAGATCAGGGTTCACCAAACTACATTGGGCGTTAATAGGGGCAATGAAGTAGCAAATGTGGCATAAACATACCATTTGAGCCCAATTTTATTGCAAGAAACAAAATCTCAACCTCAGAAAATACCCTAGTAAAGGTGTTGTATGTACTAATGATTATACATGTTATAGAAAGTCAGTTGTCCCGAGACTGCGCTCTTCATGGGGCTTCCCGGGAAAAATCTGGCTCCGGAGAAAACGTAAATTCTGAGAAGACCCCCCCCCCCCCCACGGAACGGTCGCTTCTACAAGCGGCCGCCTGGACGTCCAGGACGCTAGGCTATTACTTCGGCGCCACATGGGAAAAGCTTATAAGTCTCTTTGGTAAGCTCTGCCACAATGCGTTGCTGGTAAATTGAGGGCTGACGAAACGGTCGCTTTGGAGTTACTCGACCATCAACGGGTACTTTTGTTTTCTTCATCAGCATTGCATCTAAATGCTTTGCCTAAGATCAGTAAAGTGACTGTAATCATATGTGACTAGCACCTAACACCTAACATATTGGACTTTGGCATTGCCTGCCAGGAGTTTTCAGTTTCAGGTCGCGGTCAAATACGCGACCCTACTTGTTTTTTGAGCCATGTAGAGCCCCCCCCCCCTCTTCTCGATTTATCTCTATTTTTTAAAAAGATATTATTATCTGAAAAAAATATCTACCCATTGCTTGATTTATTTATAATTGATTTTCAATAATCTATTATAGCAAGATGTTTGAAAATATTTGACAAGATTATTATTATAGAAATATAAATTGATGTTCAGTCATATGTTTAAAACCAATTATGAAAAGTAGTACTTTCTTGTCCACTGATGAAGTCTACGTATTTCTTGCACATTTAAATTGAACTTTCAATAAAAACAAGTTTTTTCTTTGATTACATCTTTGGGTTTTCTACTTGCATTACGAAGCAAAGTAAATCTTAGTTATTCATAAAAATCGGACAGAACCATTAAAATCTTTGTTAATTTAGTGGAATATTTTAAAGCTATATTTGCCCTACTTTATAGAATACACTAAATAGATAGAAATATTGAATGGATGCGATTCGTTCTATTTCATTGGAACCCATGGCTGTTACTTGGTTGAAAAATTATTCATTTAGCGGTTGTTATTTTTTCAACACGTAAACAGTAAATTCTATAATACTTTCAAGTAAATTCTACGTATAATTATATCTTGTTATCTGATATAAATAGTTCCCCGTGTTTGATTCCTATGCTTTTACAACATAGCAACGTATTGTGGTGTTCAAGCTTATTTCCACTCGTCTTGTGCTTGTTATGGTGTTGCGAAGTCATGATCGAAAAGGAAGTGGGAAATGAAAGGGCAGCAACACACATTTTTTAAAAATATCAATAAGTAATATCGTAGCTGCGTATTGAACCTGCGACCTTTGCATGTTAGGCGAATGTAATAACCACTACACTACAACATACATATTATTTTGTTGTTCTAAAAGAACATGGTAATTGACCTCAATTCAACGAATTATTGGTCTCGATGACCCCTCAATATGTGCACTACCCTTTCTTGCAATCTAACTGGTCTGTGGGGTCAGACAGCTTGCTACTTGCTTGGTGTCCGGCATGGTTTGATCATGATAAGAATTATATATATAGATATATATTGTGCATATTAAGAATTGAAAAGTGTTTTCAACTTTACTTCTAGCACTGAGTGGGCTTATAATAAACAGTTTTTGCTTATTTGAGCGATATAAAATAATGTTATTCGTTAGCTACTGTGTAAACGAAGGGATCTTAACCAAAATTTGTATACAAAAACTTGGTAGGCCATATTAAAATGATATTGGGCAATGAACTTATAAATTTAATTTTTTAGAAAGTTTTTTGTATATGTTTTAGATATTTTCCTCATTTAATTTTTAGCGATCTTGCGGAATATATCCATGTTTAAACTGAACTAAATTGAACAGGTTTTTGAAAATTACAACTTGCAGAGAATTTTCCCAGGATCCCTTAAATGCCGTTTTTTTATATTTGCGGTATAAAAATTAGTGTTGGCGTAAGTTACTGAGAAAATAAAAAGGATCTTGCCAATTTCTTAATTATTTTTTTTAAAGCTAGTCTCATAACCTCGTGACCATTGGGGTTCTAACATTACCATTAGAACGTTATCGGGACATCCATCAACATTTTTAGTTTGGCTTTTACGTTGGCTAGATCCCATAAACATAAAAACTCAAGAGTCTATATCTAATTACTATCGGGCACTAAACTCCTAATGTTCATTCCCTCGGGGCAGGTGGCCTCAATTGACTTTTTGTTACTGCACGTTAATGATTTAATCCCAAATCAATTTCACACGATATCTATTATATAATGCGCTAAGGTGCATTCCCGTCCGTCAGTCAGTGTGTGTGTGTAAAGCTCCTATACCCCGCAACTCTATATTACTTTTTTAAAATTGAAATTTAGGCGTAAAATTTTGGTTTTGAGATTATCAGCGTGTGGTTTTGCGCGCCGTAAAAAATGAAGTGGCGTCATGAAGCTTTTATTATATTAATTTATTTGATGTTACATTTGATAATCCGAGTGTGTGAATAAGCATGTACGCGAGTGTGTTCATTTGTGTGTGTGCGTGTGACTGTGTGTTTGTATTAGTTGTTAAATAACGATTAATTTCATAGATTGCTAAAAGTGAAATTAAATATTGAAAAGACGTTACCAGGTAAAATTTCCGTTAATTTTAAGAACACAAATTTCTGCCGATGCGTTCTTCGTGGTTGCTTGAATAAAAGATAACGGAAGTCATTCAATGTGACTTCAAAAACTGTTAATGAGAAGATCAATCTCCAATCGTTTTTTCAGAGATGGTTTTACTTTATGTTTCTTTTAAGAAGAATTTAGCCCTAGCGCATTAGTTGGACGATTACTCGCATGAATTGCCACAATGGAAAATAAACAGTGAAAAGAACTTATAGTCGCTATTGAAAGTGCATTATTTACAGTTATAATATGTAATTGGATAAGATTGAGGCTAATTGGCACATATTTATTTTTAAAGAAAATGGAATATTTCTAAACAATTCAAATTGTATTATACAATAATAAAATAAAAACGCAGATTGGTGAAACTAATTTCTCTTAGTCACTGTTAAATAACTATAGAAATAAATGTGAAGAAATTATTTAATTGCAGACGAAATATCAATTTTACATTTTAATATAAGCTTTTATAAATCTACGTATATAATCGGATAGAGGCAAATGTTATACGGGCGTATAACAAGTCAAAATTACAGAAAATGAAATTTCTTAATAGAAAAATTAACACGGAACCGCTTTTGAAGCATTTAACAAGTGATTTATCATAAAAACAATTGCAAATATTTGTTAGGAGGAAGATGTATTTCTCTTAGGTGCTTACTTAATACAAGTAAGTGTTTCGAATCGATTTCATTATAAACTGACATAAAGAAATTCGTATTGAAAGTAAACGCTCAGGGATTTTAAATAATAAAATAGTACGTGTATAAGCGTTTATACACTGTTGTAAGAGTGGTGTTAAATAGAGTAAATGTGATTTTTTTATAGAGGAGCAACTTTGTAGACTATTTGAAGGGTGTTTTTTGTTAAGTAACACAAGATGTAAATTGAAGGGCGCGCGTTTGCAATCGTTCCAACGCGTGCGAGGTGCATTGTTCATCTTATCGACATTTTTTTATTTTAAAAAATCATTTATTTTTGTTATCACAGTGAAAATCTTTGAGCCACTTTAATATATACATCGTTAAAACCAAATTTAACTTAGATCATTTTTAAGTGTGTTTGCGATATTAGTTGAAATTCTGTTTTTAATTTCTAATTCATAATATACAAAAAATTAATTAAAAATAATAATAGTAATAAAGTGCCACATTATAAATGAAAAAAAAACTCAGTTTAGAAACAAAAGGGTCGAGACGTCCGGGGTCGAAACGCCCTAGGGTCGAAAAGTCCCGTGGTGGAACTGTCCGGGATCGAATCGCCCGGGATCGAATCGACCGGGGTCGAACCGTCCGTGGCCGAAAAGACCAGAGTCGAAACGACCTGGGGACAAAACGCCCTGTGGTCGAACTGCCAGGGTCGAACCATCCGGGGTGGAATCGTCCGGGGTCCGAAGTGTCCAACCACCAAATAGAAAATACTTTTTGCACAACTAAAGTAAACCAGCAGGGTACATTTTCAGCTCAAACCTTGCGATTTAAGGTGTTGCTTTGAAACAAATTAACTCATACATACCTTAATTTAGCATCAATATTCACATAATTAATATCTGGCGCATACAAAATCCTATTCATTTGACTAAGGCCATGCTTAGCCAAGAAATAATGTTTTGGAGAGCTTTTCCCATGAAAAAAGTAATTTTAAAACATGTATTGTACTCTAAGACCTAACGAATGATGAAGCATCGATTTTAAAAAAATTGGGTACATTCCTCGAACAATGCGGTTGCATGACATATGCTTCGGGTAAAAACTGTTCTTTGAGGTGTAAATATATCAAGTTTAAAGAAATATTACGGGTATTACGACTTATAAATAGGATCTAGAATAAGAAAGTACGTGTTATGTCGAAAAAACACACTGACAACAACTCATTTTGTGCCAATCTGTTTTGATTTTATTAGATGAATAGTGTACAACGGGAATTAAGATTGATATAAAGTGAATTGTTACTATTAGAAAAAATGTGCGGGAAAATATAATGATTGACATAAAATTTATAAGGGGATCAATTTCTCCCCATTTTCTTAAAAAGCAGCGTTGTTCTTATGTTTTTATTCACGTTGAAGGAACGTGTTCCTTTAAAACAAATAAACCATATTTTCCACTCGCTCAGAGCCACAATATTCACAAATATTATATGGGTTAAAATATCCTATTCGTCTTGAACTAATTTCATGCTTAGACTATAAATGAAATGGGTGTTTAGCGAGCTATTTCTAAGAACCATATGAATAATGTGGAAAGATATTGTTTTCATGTTTTGATTCAAGTGAAAAGAAAGTGAGCCTTGCCCGTTAGATGTTTGTAACTGTTAACGACATTTGTTATTCTGGTAGAGTATATAGCAGCATGCGTTATTAAAGGGGTTCGAGCATGGTGAAAGAAAGCCATCAATCGATCTGAATGGAAGGATGTGGTTGAGCAGGCCAGGGCCCTACATGAGCTGTAGCTGGAAGGATGTGGTGGAGCAAGCCAGGGCCCTACATGGGCTATAGAGCCACATATGATAATGATGATGCTATACTAAAGCAGAAATACCAAAATTGATGGGTAATATTTACATTAATAATATTTTTATTTTTCCCGACACACATATCGTTGTTTTATATTAAGAAGGGGTTTGATTTATCGCTACCCTAATTTACAGATGCGTTTACATTCATTTTTAAGGAGAATTTGAGACCCAATACGAAATAAAGTTATTCTTATTGTGCCTACCCCGTAGCGTAGCACGGGTATTTTGCTCGTCTATTATATAATGCGCTAAGGCGCATTTCCGTCCGTCAGTCAGTGCGTGTGTGTAAAGCTCCTATACCCCGCAACTCTATATTACTTTTTTAAAATTGAAATTTAGGCGTAAAATTTTGGTTTTGAGATTATCAGCGTGTGGTTTTGCGCGCCGTAAAAAATGAAGTGGCGTCATGAAGCTTTTATTATATTAATTTATTTGATGTTACATTTGATAATCCGAGTGTGTGAATAAGCATGTGCGCGAGTGTGTTCATTTGTGTGTGTGCGTGTGACTGTTTGTTTGTATTAGTTGTTAAATAACGATTAATTTCATAGATTGCTAAAAGTGAAATTAAATATTGAAAAGACGTTACCAGGTAAAATTTCCGTTAATTTTAAGAACACAAATTTCTGCCGATGCGTTCTTCGTGGTTGCTTGAATAAAAGATAACGGAAGTCATTCAACGTGACTTCAAAAACTGTTAATGAGAAGATCAATCTCCAATAATTTTTTTCAGAGATGATTTTACTTTATGTTTCATTTTAGAAGAAATCAATACTTGCACATTAGTTAGAGTATTACTCCCATGAATAGCCACAATGGAAAATAAACAGTGAGAAGAACTTATAGTCGCATTTTAAGTTGCATTATTTATAGTTACAATATGTTATTGGGTAAGAATGGGGCTAATTGGCGCATATTTTTTATACAGAAAATGAAACCTTTCTAAAATTTTAAATTGTATTTTACAATAATAAAATCACACGGAGATGTGTCAAACTAATTTCTCTTAGTCACTGTTAAATAACTATAGAAATAAATGTGAAGAAATTATTTCATTGCAGACGTAATATCAATTTTACATTTTAATATAAGCTTTTATACATTTACGTATATAATCGGATGGAGGCCTATTTTATACGGGCTTATAACAAGTCAAAATTACGCTTATCGACATTTAAACAAAAATGCGAGGTGCATTTTTCAGCTTATCGACATTTAAACAAAATAATCATTTATTTTTGTTATCACAGTGAAAATCTTTGAGCTACTTAAATATCTATGCATCTTTAAAACCCAATTTAACTTAGTTCCTTTTTAAGTGTGTTTGCGTTAGGAGTTGAAATTCTGTTTTTAATTTCTAATTCATAATATACCAAAAATTAATTAAAAATAAAATAGTATTAAAATAACATAATATAAATGAAAAAAATAGCTTAGAGACGAAAGGGACGAAACGCCCTAGGGTCGAAAATTACCGTGGTGGAACTGTCCAGGATCGAATCGCCCGGGGTCAAATTTACCGGGGTCGAACCGTCTGTGGTCGAACCGACCGGAGTTGAAAAGACCTGGGGACGAAACGTCCTGTGGTCGAACTGCCAGGGTCGAACCGTCCGGGGTCGAATCGTCCGGGGTCGAAGTGTCCAACCACCAAATAGAAAAAACTTTTTGCACAACTTAAGTAAACCATCAGGGTACATTTTCAGCTCAAACCTTGCAATTTAAAATGTTTCTTTAAAACAAATTTACTCATACATACCTTAATATTCACATAATTAATGTCTGGCGCATAAAAAATAATATTCATTTGACTAAGGCCATGCTTAGCCTAAAAAATTGCGGTTGCATGACATACGCTTCGGGTAAAAACTGTTCTTTAAGGTGTAAATATATCAAGTGTAAAAAATGTAACGGGTATTACGACTTATAAATAGGATCTAGCATAAGAAAGTTCGTGTTATGTCGAAAAAACACACTGACAACAACTCATTTTGTTCCAAGCTGTTTTGAGTTTATTAGATTAATAGATTTTTGTAACTTTTAACGTTATTTGTTATTCTGGTAGAGTATATAGCATGCGTTATTAAAGGGGTTCGAGCATGGTGAAAGAAAGCCATCAATCGATCTGAATGGAAGGATGTGATTGAGCAGGCCAGGGCCCTACATGGGCTGTAGCTGGAAGGATGTGGTGGAGCAAGCCAAGGCCCTACATGGGCTGCAGAGCCACGGATGATAATGATGATGCTATATTAAAGCAGAAATATCAAAATTGATGGGTAATATTTAAATTAATAATATTTTTATTTTTCTCGACACACATATCGTTGTTTTTATTAAGAAGGTGTTTGATTTATCACTACCCTAATTTACAGATGCGCTTACATTCATTTTTAAGGAGAATTTGAGACCCAAAATCAAATTAAGTTATTCTTATTGTGTCTACCCCGTAGCGTAGCACGGATTTTTGTTCGTTAAGCAATATGGCATGAGTACAATGATAGTAAAAAATTAAATCATCCCTCATAATGGAGTTTAGACCTTAATATCGTTGTTCTTTTCTAAGCTTATTAATTATAAATTTAATTATCCGTTGGCTATAAAACTTTGACTTTTTTGCGCATTGCCGGGTAGGTGTCTGGCATAATTGTTTTTAAAACACATCATTCATTTGTTCTTTAAATTTAGTCATCGTTATTGAGATCGTTGCAACACAATACAGGTCTGCTAAAGTAATATACAACTTTTATTTATTTTATTAATTTTTGTGTTATTCATTTATTTCCAAAAGAACAATTTTATGCGGACGTTCAAGAAGAATTCTTTTTCATGCGCTTATTTCTAAAATTAATAGCGTCACGGTCGCTACGAACGTAAAGGATGGGACATGCTTTGCAAATTATATATATTGATTATTTTTAGTTTAGAATTGTCTTATAAATTCTTTTATCAATTATATACAACCCGTATGTTTGAGCTAAGGAAGAAAAAAATAATTCTTCTCAATATGAATTTTTAATTTGAAATATTTTTAAAAATAAACATACAATTATATGCAAAAAATTAACAGTGCGTTAAAAATAGTATTGTCAGCAATTATTACAGGAGACTTAACTGAACATTGCATAAAATATAATAAAAAGTCTTTATGAGAATCCCTTAAACTTAGCCTAAACTCTATTGTTCTTATTTCCAAAATTACTCTTACTTACAAATCTTGAAATCCATTGTGTGTAGTCATTCCATAAAACTTGGCTTTGAATACAAAAATTTGTTCACATTGTTGCCCATCCCCTTACCCTTTTTTTGGTCTCCTGATAGGTGTTGAAACAATATTTCACCAGTTTATAGCTCACTGGTATACAAAATGAAAATCCCATTTGGGTTAGCTCCCTTTGAACCAAATAATGAAAATTCAAGCCCAATGAAAATATGTGTCGGTAGAAATTATCTAAGACTTTTTGGATTGTGTGGGGCTAGATTTTGTGTAACTAGAATAGACCAAGTAAAGGGATAATGGATCAATCATTTCATTATACATTCTTACGTAACTCTTTTGTTGAAAGCCATCTGCATTTAAATGACGGAGGCATAAGTAAGGCAACTTTTTAATATTGTTTTATACTATAACGTCACCAATGAAAATATAGGAAAAGAAAAATCGGCTGGCAGAATGAAGAGGAAATTAGGTTAAACATTCAACACGCAGAGATGACAGGGACTGAAAATTAATACGGTCTCTTGAAATGTTTAATATGGTTTTGCATATATTCCTTTTTTAGAAATAATATTGAAATATGTATTGATAATGTTTGTCAAAATGTACAATTTCAAACAATTTACATGTATTAAAAAAGCATTACTTTTCATATTTAAATAGTGCCAATTAAAAAGAAATAAAAAGTACGTAATGAATAATCATTTATAAGTCTCGTATATATCAAATTCGAGGGCTCAATAGAGTGTTCATATACACTCACTTCAGGCATTAAGAAACGGCTTTTTAAAAGAAAAGTATTAGCAATCTCTGCATATTTAATGGGATTTAATATAGGGTCTTTTTAAAACCATAGATTCGTTTAATAGCTTTATTGTGTTTGTTTTTATTTCACTCTTAATAGTTCATATGCCGTTGCTTTATACTGCAATTCTTTCTAGCATTGTGAAAAAGGGATAAAGATAGGTGCAAAAACACATAGATTCTAAAATACAAAAGCTAATTCCTAACATTGTTTATGCTCATATTTGCCTGTATTTTCTAAGTATACCAACTATGTTGTTCTGAAAGTAATTAGTTGTTTCTTTTCCAATTCTAACAGCGAGCCCTCAGTGCCCAAAAGAAATGAAAGTAAAAAATGTGTTCAGTAACATGATTACACTTTCATGGAAACCTGGCCATGATGGCGGATTACAGCAGACATTTATTGTATTGCGACGTGACGTCATGAAGGAAGTTGGCAGGGTACAAGACACAAAGAATGACGTAATGGAATTCAACATCACCGGGCTTTCTCGCATAACATCATATGTCGTTTCTGTCGATGTCGTAAATGAGCAGGGTCGAACAAATTGTACGAATATTAATGTAACTGCAACCACTACTGGTAAGATCTGTTCTTTAATCAAGTTTACTTTCAAGTTTCATTGAAATTTACATTTCTTTCAATTTCAAATTCACAATAGTTGTAATAAAAAATGAAAGCCGTTACTATTTCTACGATGTCTTAATTTGCTTATTCTTTACCAAATTTTCTTTATAAAAATATTTCCATTAAAGCCATTTAAAAATTAGCCATTTAGCCATTTCAAAATTAACAATTAAGATTCTTAACTATTAACCTATCGTAGATATTATTAAGAACAACCATACTTGATATTCAGCACATTAAATGAAATTTGTTTATAGAATTGTTTTTTACAATATTAACCTTACATTTTGTCTTATTAATATATATATAAAATATATACATCAACTAAAGAAATCTAGATATACGACTCATTTTTATAAGAATTTCAATTTTATTAACATATAGTGTTTCAATTTTACTATTTAATTATTGTATATCTCAAAGCAACACATAGAAACGAAGAGAAATGCTATTTAACAACGTAATTAATTTTTGTTTTCTCGAATATGTTCGAATCTTTTTGTGGAGAATCTATGTTTCAGCGTACAAAAGATGTAAGTAAACTATACCCTTTACAAATTTCAATAATACATATATTCTTGTGACCACATTTGTAGTTACTATCGTTTAATTTTATTTAACAAGTTTGCTTTATCTTATCCAAAAATAATAATTTTTAATAACAAAATAATCCTTCAGTATTCTATTTTGTCTAGCGGCTTTTTCCCCTAACAACATCAAATTCATGCATAAACAATTGTTTTAATAACTTTAATTGAGCATACAAGTTTTTACATTTATTTATTATTATAATTAATGCAACTCTTTATAATAATATTATTATTACTCTCACTATTAATGTTACGTTTTTTTACTTTAAACTTCCTCAAACAGTATACACCATCGTTTAAAATACATGAAATCCTACCAAGAAAATACAAGTTTCAAAGTTTTACAAGTTTGGATCTCCACTGGGCGAATAAACCACAGAATCCTGTCGAGTTACAAAGAAGGATCTACACCAGATTTTTAAAAAAAAAACTGACTTCAAACCTCACAATTTTACAGGACATGAAATGCTTTTGACGGACTTTCTGAATGTTGTCAGCATTGAAGGACATGGAATTAAGTCGTCTTGGGTGAGCTCTTTTGAAGAAACTATACCAAAGCTATTGAATATTCTTCCCCTGTGAATGTACACGAACAGAAACACATCTTATGAAAATTCTAAGAGTTTAAATATTTTGAAATTTGAGTTAAATTTTTTATATCGGAGCATGGTGGGAAAATGGACAAGGATGGATAAGTGCAGCTATACAGGATACAATCATTGATAATCTTGATACATTTTTGAAGGGAAAATAATTATTCAAGGAAATATTCTTATCATCAATAGATTGCAATAAAATTTGATACATTAACTAAAGTACTTTAACCACTGTCTTTGTTGATATTTTAACATTGTCTGTATTCTTTTTTTTCATTTTAAATGCTCTAATAACAAATAAAATAATCTTGTTTTTAATGATTTAATTTTTAAAATGAATTATAAAATTATAATGCAATCAATCATTTTAAAAAAAGATTCTTTGACTATGAAAATGGAATCAATTGATCGTTTTTAGGTAAGTATCTTGTTTTACTACAAATTTATAGTTGGACTTATGTTATTGCTATTTTTGATCCAAATTTAAGAGAAGCTATTCATTTTGTATTAATATGAGATAATATCATAATTTTATTTTCTCGGGTTTGAAATAGTTTAGGCATTATGCAATAATATGAAATGGCCATGTCGTATGAAAAAGAAGGGACTTTGTAATAATCATAAATAGATAAATATTTCATGTCGTATTCACATGCATCGACATTAAAGTTTTTGTTTCTTTTAAACAAAATATAATTTTCTCTAAGTTGCATATTTCAGAATAATAATTACTAGCTGTTATTAGACAACATACGTGGAAAATTAGTGATACACGTTTTATTATTATACAAATTCTTGTTTGAAACTTTTACGTCTTATTTAGATATGTAATGTAAATGTTAGTATATTTTACAAACAGAAAAAGTGTATTTAAAAAATAATAAATTAAAAATCAATGATGATTTAGGTAATGTTTTATTTAAATAAATATTTTTCTTTATTCATTATATATTGAAAAACTGTAGATAAAATTAAAGTAAATCTTTTCAGATGAACAGTATAATTTTATCTCAAAGTAAATACACCCAGGTCTGTTACAATAGCTGCGAAAGTTTGCAAACGCCAACAACTGAACAACCATAAAGGCAAATTCTCTCTCAGTCCGATGATAAAGTCATTCTAGTGTGTACAAGATATGGACACGTGTTTCCACTTACACAGATTGACAACAATTGGACGAAGTATGTTCCAAGCAAGACTTGGTATTATCTTTAACAAAGTATCGTTAAATTGAATAATCTGCTATAAGTTGAATTTAAAAAGCAATTAATTAAAAATTAGGTTAATAATTAAAGATATACATTTTTAAAAAATAATAAAAGTAGCATTTGCTACTTAAGGTTAGCTATAAAAAAAACATGATCATATATTAGTGAATGAAATTGGACAAAAATGAACTCTAGCAAATATTACTGAGAGAATTTATGTATCAATATTATTTGACACAGCTAGCTCAGACATTAACAAAATGGTTATATTGGTATTTAGTATTTTATGGGCATTGATTTCTTAGTTGTTATACATTCTACACACTTTTAAAAAAAATATGCTATCCTCATCCTGAAAAGGATGTAAAAGTCTCTTTGAAATTACAATACATTTTGAATTAAATAAGTAGAAGTTAAATTATATTGTAATTAAGATAAAAGCTTATATTCACCTAATATTCAATACACCAAGGCCAAGTTGTCGAAATTCAATTTTTATAACAATAAAAAATGATTAAATTTCTTAAAATGATATTGCAAAAAAATGAAAGGGCGAAATAAAAACAATAGATCTTCTTTTCAAAAATAAAATTTTTTAAATCTTAAATTTATATATATATATATATAATTCTTTACATTGTCCGACCATGCCGGACAAGACGTAGCAAGCTGACCTCTGACCCCACCGACCAATCAGATTTCAAGAAAAGGTAGTAAACATTCAAAATTTCGTTTATTTGAAGTCAATTACCATGTTCTTTCAGAACAACAAAATAATATGTATTTCGTAGTGTAATGGTTATAACATTCGCCTAACACGCTTGGGTCGCGGGTTTAATTCCCAGGTAAGACATTACTTTCTTAATTTTTAAAAATGTTAGTGTTTGTGCCCGTCCATTACCCACTATCTCTTCGATCACCATAAAAAACACAAGATGAGTGGGAATAACCTTAAAATATTGCCAATTAGTTTAAGGTTGGCAAGCTAGGGCGGTGCACGGTGGGGGTGGCAAGTGGTTAACCACAGTGCACATGTTTCCATATCATTAACGCCTCGCAGTTTTCCCGCATCCGAGGTTCATTCGCGTTGTTCTCATTTCATCGTTGTGTATTTCTGTGTCTGTTCACCCCATCCACTTTCTTTGCACTATCTATGAGCAAATCTGTGGCGTATGCTACGCCGCGGGCATCTAGTATACAATATTATGAAAGGTAAACTGTTTACATAAAAGGGCATAAAACGTAATGCGGGAGAGGGAGATAAGCGTTTTTTTTAATTCATTAAAAATTTGGTATGGCATATGATAACGTCCCCCGGATCGTATTACGCTCCAGACACCATCTTCATTAATGATTAATAAAACCAGCAGAAATTGCCACTCCCCGCTAAAAATATAAAACTGATAACTATTAGTTTAATAAGAAATACTATACATTTTTTTAAAAACGTTCAATGCTTTATAAAGACTCCAGAAATGAAAGAGACACAACAACGAAGAGAAAGTGAAATGATTAAGCAAGCGATGATAAGTAGGGTCAGTTTTTAATTCGGCATGAATATGTTTTGTTGGAACCAACGCACACACGCACATGTCCTTAAAGTTATAATAGTCAATATCTGCCAAATTTAGAAGAAAATATCCTGACTTGAAACGCCCTTTCGCTTTCTCAAATTTCCTTTCCAGTGGTAAAAAGATGCATTATTCCTTCAGTAAGGACCTGAACCCAAACGTTGCTGAGGTCATCACAGGCGTTTCAGCTATAAAAAATATTCATCACTGAGTATCTAGATATGTGTCATTCTCTGGGATCATCGAAATGAAGGCAGGATCAGGATTTCTAGTGCGGCTTAGCCTGCCCATATACCTACAGCCGTAGAGCATTCTGCCAGCAGGTTTGTAATTGTCTTTTCAGACATGCCACATATCCGACACCGGAGTCCTTATCTGGGTTTAGCCGATGAAAGTGTATGTTATCATTGCTTCGTCCTCCTTTGTGTAACGCGGGACTGAGATACTAAGTTTACACCCCCCAACACACTCTAAGTATCCTTCTTGCTCGGTTGTGTCACGTTCCGGTAAAGCGTCTTGCAGTGATGGTACCAGCACCCAAAGCTTTGAGCCTTTGTTTTAAAGGGTTTTAGCCACACCATAATGCTCAATCTGGGCGTTCTATTTAAGGATGGGCTGAACTTGATTGACTCTATATGTATTTAAAACGTATTTCTCATTAGCAGGTTAGTCAGGTAGGTTTATCCTACTTGATGAAGCTGATGATACTGGGCAAGAAAAATATTCACATTATATCAAATTAGGAACAGTAAAGAGCAAACATTGAAAACAAGTGCTCTAAGTCTTGTAATAATATGGTGGAAATCTATGAATAGAAATTTTGGGGCTATACAATTCTTTTTATGGGAAAAAAATCTCATAAATTTAATCCCATAACCAATGGTCTTAGGAGATCTATACTGTTATCTTTAGAGCTTACAAGGGGCTTGGATAACCTGGGGGTGCCCCGATTCCTTTCCAGGTCAGCGGAGGAATTTTTTTAACGGTAGTCATTAATTATTCTGATTATGGCTTTTTTTCCATAAAATTTAATAAAATATACGAGTCAATATGTAAGTGTAGGTATCTTATCTTAGATATACAGACGCTTCTTCTTTGCAGAAGATAATTACGTCAACAGAACATGACGGATGATCTGTTGGCAAGTGATGCAGCAGTCACATGGCACTGCTATGAGGGTTCTACGCATTACCCAGAAAGATGTATGTTATCAGCTATTTGTTAGTTCCTTGCTTATTTAAGACAGTTTTTTGGACTTAAAAACGGATAAAGACAGTTTAGTAATTTTTCTAAGGTTTTGAACAGGCCGGTTCGATGGTATTTATGCTTCAAAACATTATTCTTCTAAAATTTAATCTAAAAAATTAAACATTACTCACTTAGAGGTTATGTTTTAGAAATGACACGGCCTATTCATCAGTAAAAATGTTTTAAATGTCATGGCGTGGAAATAATTTGGAATACATTTTATTTTAGTTCAAACGTCACAGCGAAATAAAACACACAATTTACAACCATAAAAAATGCTAGTTTAAAATGTTAGCGAGTTTCCATATATTTAGTCAATTTAAACCAAATATAGTGAGATACATTAAACGTGAAAAAGCTTCAGAAGAAATATTGGTTAACACGAAATAATAAAACGGCCCCGACAAATTACCTTATCATTTTCTTTTTTTTTATTACCAGAAAACGAAAATCTTAACGCTAAAAGAATTCGCTCATTGGAATGAACAAGTAATGGGAAGCACTTGCCACGTCGTCGAAGATGATGACGAGAGCCTGGATGCCTCTCTTATTTTACATATGAAGAAAGATGCTTATTTGGCTCTGACATACCGACACCTTTTGAGATAGACACTAAGACAAGTCAATGATTTTTTACCCCCCCCCCCTAATACTTAATGCTAAAATTTTGATAATGATATATATGCAATTTAGATTATGTTACTTTCAAAAAAATCAATAACTATTAAAATGTTTTATATAATTTATTATTAAAAATGCATTAAGTTTCTTTAAAAGCTTTTAAAGTTTTACGCTTGATTATTATTATTATTATTATATTTTTTTTGTAATGCAGGCATAACTCAATATCTATTTAAATAAAACATACTCAAATAAACTTAATTTTTTTGTAAAATATTTACTTTTATAATATTAGTATTCTTGAACAAAAATATTATTTTTTCACACGAAAAACAACTTCGTTAGACAAAATTTACATGTTAATCCTTTCTAACTGTATATTTTTTCAAATATCAACAAATGCACAAATTGTTTATCTGAATTAAGGACACTTCGACCCCGGACGATTTGACCCCGGACGGATCGACCCTGCCAGTTCGACCACAGGACGTTTCGACCCCAGTCGGTTCGACCCCAAGACGTTTCGACCACAGTCGGTTCGACCCCGGACGATTTGACCCCGGACGATTCGACCCCGGACCTTTCGACCCCTTTGTATCTACAACGTAGAATTTTGTAGAATTTTTTTTTTTTTTTTTTTTTTTTTTTTTTA
>MUZC01002932.1:528593-545330 GCA_002072015.1 Radix auricularia
TTTTAGATATACTTTTTCAAAAAAAAAATTTGAATAAAATAATTCAACAGAATATTATTATGCATTAAAATTAAATACAGTTTTAAATAATTATTTGTACCGTTAAAATTACGATCATTTGAAAAAAGTATAAACATGTATAACATAACCAGTCAACATTAAACTTACTTTCATGATTGTGATAAATGCGCGATTCCATTCAGGTCATTTCAAACTTATCTAACTCCACCCCAAACCTGCTCCCATGTAATCGGGCAATAAAAAGACAATGTGGTCAGATGGTCCTCTCTAAAGGTGCCTACATTCTTGCTGCCCTACCCCTCTCTTTATTTACCTTTCCCATAACCATCGCCAGTACACGGTGTGCAGTGGTGGTCACTAAGTCTACCCATTGTAACATGTCATTATATGAGCCACGGAAAAAAGTAAATAACAATGGCTTTCCATTGAGACTGGTCGTACGGACAGAACAGCTTAAATGTAATTATTGTCTGCTACGTGGCAGCATTAGCTGTTGAAATTTGTTTACTTTAAATTCTTACAACTTTGTACGTCTGCTTAAAATCAGTATTTCTGCTAGGGAGGTAGGTCTTCACGTGTTAGGGAACACAAGAAGGAGGGTGCGGGTTAGATCTGGTTCCATCATTTGCGATGTGTATTGTTCAGCATGTCGTCAAATTTTTTAAAAACACCAAAAAAAGAACAAGAAAAAAGCAACAACAAAATAAATAAAACCGTTCATTTATTTTTGTTATCACACTGAAAATCTTTAAATGGATTAAATACATACATTTATAAAACCTAATAATAAAGTACGTCCTTTTTAAGTGTGTTTTTCAAATGATCGAAATTTAACGATGCAATTAACTAGTTCAAACTGTGTATAATTTTTAATGCATAATAATGTTATGTTAAATTATATTTATACCAAAATTTTATTTTAAAAAGTATTACTTAACAAGAATTTAAAAAATTCTACGTTGTAGATACGAAGGAGCCGAAACGTCCTGTGGATGAACTCTCCTGGGTCAAACTGGCAGGGTCGAACCATCCGTGGTCGAACAGGCAGGGTCGAACCGTCCGGGGTCGAAGTTTCAACCACCGTTTATCTGCATCTTTGCTACGAAAAAATAGAAATTGGTGATCAAAGATATATTGACTAAATTCATAACCAATCAAACTCAGACACGCAGACAATGGCAACAAGAAAAGTCTAATTCCAACCAAACATCTAATATTTCTTTAACATTTAATTTCATTATAAATTTTAAAAACTCATAAAAATTTCATATGAATTTTGTCAGAAATAATATATGACGTACGCATTGTATTTTAAAATGTGTTTTCCTAGTCCTTTAAGAAGCATTTTATTGGTCGAAATAAAATATTCTAAAGAGTTTTGACTTTAAAGTTTCATTAATTAACACATTAGAATACTTCTTGTTGCTAAAGCAATTTATTCAAAACAGCAACATAAATGTCAAGAATTAAGAATCTTAAGAAATAATTACGTCATTGTATTTTAATTTCACTCTGAATTCGATATATTCAGAAGATTTAAAACCTTGTTCATTTTTTAAAAAGAAAACAAAGACAAAGTAAACGTTCATTTTATTTAGTCTTTCCAAAAAATTTGACGTATAGAGACAAATAATACTATTTTTTAAACGGGACGTGTGTAAGAGCAGTTTGTTTACTCCATAAATAGACTTTTAAATACTGACAAATTTTTAAATGTAACATAACACGATGAGATCAATCTTCAAGCACATTTATTGTAGTTAACTATTTTGGAGTTGTTACAGTTATAGCATAAACAATCGTGGGTTTGAACGTTATTTAAAGAAGGCTATTCGTCTTAAGTGGCTTGCATCATTTAAAAAAAAACTATTTTATACTGCTTTACTGAATTTGTAAGGAACATTAAAGTCAGGGCTCCTAATTGGAGTTAGATGGTTATATCTTTATATTCTTTAAAAAACAAGATATTTTTTAAAAAATATACTCATTTTTATTAACACAATATAACTTAACTCACTGACTTTAAATACGTTGTTGTCTTTAATAATCGTTGACAAGTAGGAAGTTTATGATTAAGGTGACGCCCAAGACGAATGTAAGAAAAATGCGAAGACATGCGATGGACACCACGATAACCTAGCATTGAAAGACAGCGCTATAGAATAAAACCGACATCATCTTTTGACGATTTGTAATCAATCATATATAATTCTGATTAGTCGTTATTTTAATCATTGATGAATGTTTCGAAGTAACTTATCATTCACCAGCTGAAACGTCTTATTATGTTACGCGAACATTCTTTTAACAGTGGATGTACTAGATATTATCACCAGCTACAACTAACACTAAGGCTTAACAATTGACTGCATTACTTGGCCACAGGACCCCACTTCATGTTACATCCTACTTACAACTTACAAGTGGTTCTGTAATTTGTACACTATAATGCTGTTGTCCTACGAATTTACACTTGTTTTAAACGTTATAATAGTTTCGGATTACATGTGACATTATTTATAACCACATTTTCGAGAAATGTTAAATATTTCTTAGTCCTTCTAAAGAATTGTTTTAATTTATTTGAAATAAGACTTCACTTCATAAATGCTATTAAGTTCATTAGCTTAACTGTAGCTATTCTAACATAACTCTTCCAAAATAAACCATTCATTAATATTCATAAAATATTCAAAACAATTTCCTGAAAAAAATAGTTTTAAACAAGCTTATAAGTAATATAATCCTTTCAAATTCCTTGGAACCTTTGCATGTTCTCAGCTTTCAATTCTCTCTAAACAATACACGTGATATTTACTGGAATATTTTTTTGAAGTCCTGGAGAAATCTCAGAACTCTTTTAGGGAATAAGGTCAACATAAATACAAAGAAAAATTTAAGAAAAATGTTGTTTTCTCTTCAAATTTAATTCAATTTTTTGTTTTAATTTAAGCTAGAATTTTACGACCATAGAGTCCATGATGGACTATCGACGGCGTATCATTATCATATTTTTTCTTTACTGTTAACAAATATAAGGGTAATATTATAAAGTTCAGACTAATGCATGTGACATTAAAAGCCTTATATAAATTTTGTACAAAGGTTTGAATATTTCTTGCATAAAATTATATAAATGTGTATAATTATTATACCAGTGTTATAAAACCTCATTGATTATACCATGTTGCCATATACAATGTATCTTTCTGGTTATTTCCATTAATCCTGTAATATTTTTTTGGTGTTTATTCTGTCAAACAAACCTAAGACCCGCGTTGTCTTTGTAACAGAGCGAATTGAGAGCTAACAGTCACGTATAGCCCGGATTTTCCTGTTTGTAAGTAGCCATAGATGTGTTCGTCTCGTTGTCTCATTGTTGCGTCTGTGGCTGGATGTCTACCATCGACTACTACTTCAGTTAAACTAAGCTTAGTTGTGTAATTATTCCAACCAAATGTAAAGGAACCGCACTATTTTAGTGAAAATAACAAAAACTACAACAACAACAACAAAAAATTAAAAATTAAAAAAAACAAAAAAAAAAGGACTTTAATCGTTTAATTGGAATCCTGGATGATTTATTAGATGAGCACTATAACATGTAGCAATGTATTTGTACTCATTTTTATGGCCAATTATCTGTGGTTATTCTTCTAAAATATCCACTTCAAGGTGTGGTTTGCTAGTCCACAAAGAAATCCAACACATTTGCATTACATTATCAAATCAAAACATTAATGAATTTCATAAAATGTTATGTTGTCTATTAAATACACAAATTATATCTTGCTAAAGTATGCATATATCTCTTTTTATCCTGTTCAACTTGTATAATCTTTTCAAGAATAAATTAAATAATTGTCTTCCCATCAGAAGGCAAGCAATAATCGACTGAATTATTTTATACTACTCTACAATTAGTGCGATTCTGTTGTCAATTTATACAAATTGCATTTCGTTACTAGAAAACTGAGCAAATTTAGACGCAAAAACCATTATAGGATATTAATATGTTGTACAGTTTTAGCAAATAATAATAATAGAATAGGAATTAGTCTTAAAAAAAGAGTGATTAAAATATTTAAGTGCCAACACACTCTGTGGAGTTAATGTTTAGAAAATTTTTGATCTAAATTAAATTATCTTGGATGCCGCTAAAAATGTAGCAAGTTTAACATCAGGATTTTACCTTGTCAAAAATGATTGTTACGACAGGAAGACCCCAATCATGTCTGGCTCTTAGTAATGTATTTAACGTTGAAGGAGTTATTCCAGTTTTTCTTCTTTTCATTTACATATGGGGAGTCATGTTCTAGGGACAATAACTTGGCCCGTCAAAGTTGACCTTAATTAATACAAACCAATACAACGTTTTGTTGAATAATTTACAACATATTATATGATATCTAAATTCCCATTAGCTACAAATAAAAGATTGTTAAATCAACTTAGCTGCCTTTATCAAGCTGATGCTAATCTACCTAACCGCCAACTGTGTCGTCTCAAATTATTTTGTGCTCAACATTCTTATATTCCCTGATGTATTTTTAAGATTTCTTCTTCAACCGTAAAACTTACCCAGGGTTCAACGACAAACTACTCGACGCTAGTGTATAACGGCCAATGACACGAATTCTACATGTTCTGGGACTTTATCATTAGTGAATGATTTTTTACCCTGAATACAAAAAAGAATGTAGGTATTAAACTGTTAGACTATTGCAATAGAAGTCACATAACATTACCCTATCCTTGTTTATCCGGTACAGTTTTATACTTATCATTAACATAAAAACCCATCGTACTAAATCATTCACAGACTTTTCGTTAATTGTCATTTATTATGAATTGATATATTCATCACTGTATTACTTTGGTAAAATTAGGTCAATTAATACTATCCATGGTCATCACGTTCGTTGTATACTAACTTTCAAGGCTTATTCCTCTTAATTCATTGGTAAAATGTGAATTAAATGGCCTAACTTCCCCCTTATGAACTTGAATAAATTATTTTAACCATCGCGATATTTTTTTAGTTTTAAATAATACCCTAGTCCAGCTTTTACACCCTATAATTATTCAAGTACAAAGCTCATCCTCTAACTCATTATCAAACAGTCATTCAAGATGAAGGCACTCCTAAGCTTATTAAGCACTCCGCTAATAAATTTGTCATCACCCCCTACCCACATTTTAAAAAAAATTATCTCAATATATTCATCTTTTGGTATACACCCATGTCAGTACACAAATGATGATCAAGCACTGCTCGACTTTAAAGCGGGGTAGTTAGATTTAACTTTTGAATCGTGTACTTAATCAGACATGTGAGATAAAAAATGTTAGTAGTCGACACGAGCTGGCTGACCCAAGTGGCACTAGTGTTTGTGACACACGGGAATGTTTTTTAAACAGAGTAACTTTTATATATTCAGTACATAATTTAAGTGCTTTCTAAAGATACCTCTGTTGTTAAAAATGCAGAGTTGAGTGTTGATGCCTTTTCAGGCATTTTACTGTTTATGTTTATAAAATTTATTCAAGTGTGTGATTAAGTGTGTGTATTAATATTAATATTTAAGAAGATAATTGAGACAAGTGATTAAATAAAAACTTTGTTGAAGATAAATATGGATTTAAATTGTATGGACCTTTTAAACAAAGTCAGAATCGCCGTTTCTTCTATGTACCGGTAAAGAGTACTATTTAAAGTTCAATTATTTGTAATATTTACAGAGCCACTTTGTTAACTACACACACATCAACTAACGTATTAATAATATCATATCATCGCAGATTCGTTTGTGTTTTAATTTAGTGAAAAGTAAAAGCAGTTTAATTTCAATCAAGACCAATATTTTGGAGATAAAAGGGAATTAATTAACACGATGTTTACCTTACTCCAACTGAAGTATCATTGCTTCTTAATTAGTGCCTTGATTGTTGCGGCAAAAATGGAAGGTAAATATTATTTCTAAGTTTAAATCTATTAATATTAGGATGTTGAGAATTCTGCGCAGTCGTGAATTTACAAAAACAAAAAAAAGTTAACTGTGAAGCAGGGGGGCATTACTAGCACGTATTCCACAATGATCCAAATTAAAATCTAAATCACTTTCGATATCTACATCATGCAATGTTTTGGATCGTGTTTTGTGGGGTACAAAATTGTGTACATAATGTCCATAGTGGAGAATTTTCTTTCTTCCTAGATCACTGCAACGCTGGGAGTGTAAGTTAGATATTAATAATTTAAGGATCTGCAATGCGTTGCTCACGTTTTAACATTCCCATATTGCAGTGAGTTAAGCTTTTGAAATAATATTTAATTGTAGTTGTCGCTAGCTGGTCGACCCAAGTAGTGGCACTTCAGAGTCTTACATGGACTTACTTTCGTGTTTGTTGTTTTTGTGTTTAGATGTTTTTGTTGTTTCTTGAATAACAATTTGTGTGGTCCCTAAATATACCTAATTTTTTTTTAAATTCTAGGATAGTTTTTAATACTTTTTCAAGACTGTATTGTTTTTGTTTTTAGATGTAGAATGTTGATGAATATGTTGTTTGGCGTTTAAGTATGTATGATTATTGAATAACGCTACTCTTATAGATATATGTGATTACATTGTAGACATATATAAACAAAAATTCTGGGAATTAAACAACCTGATTAAAAACTATTGTTATAACCAGCTACCGGTGAATAATGCTAAGTATTTTAGTTCGGATATTTGCTAATAATAATTACTGCAATAAACACACACAGACACAAACACACACACACAAATAAATATTCAGACGACCAAACATGAATATAATAAAAGAAAGCATCAGATTTATAATACAGTTTTCATTTCGTAGAAAATTGAAATTTGACAGAGAGAAATGTCTTCCATTTGAAGAATTTTACAAACTTTTTGGCAGCCTTAGTTACCGAGGATAGGCAAAGAGCTGCTGCTTATGGGGCACTTTTTTAGTTGGTCTGAAAACTCGTGCCGAAGATCATACTTCTAATTAAATTCACTCCAATTTTATCAACACAAAAAAAAACAAATGATAAACTTTTTTTCTAATCAATACTTTTGGTTATAAGAGACAATTATTTTTTAATGTGTCCTAAGATGTATGGACCCGAGTGTTATAAATAAAAAAAGGTAATCATTTAAAGAATCCTTTGATGTTATATTTAAATTCATATAAAACATGCAGCAACTAAGCACGAGATTGCGAGTCCGATAACATAGCCCTTGAGCAAACTTTCTGTCACAATGTTCTGAAAATTATAATGAGACGATGAATATGAATTTCCAAGGTCTTTAACCACAAATGCGTGTCAGCAAATCACAGAACAGACTCAATATGTTTGGCTACGATTCAAGTTTGATGCGATGCGTTTTAATATTTTAACAGAAGAGAAATATTATGGGTTACTTTTACAGACTGGATACAAAATGAATCCTGGTTAACAACTGCGTACCTTTTGTCGCGAGTGCGGATTTGACAGGTCGGGAAAAAACTGAGCGTAAAATGAGCTGAATCTGCTGGAGATGTCTGTTTGTTGAGGTATCTTTCGAAAATTAGCCCCGGTTTAATTGAGCATAACAGTTTGACCACACAAAATGTAACTTGAGTTTTTTTGTGAAAAAATGGACTTAGAATTTATATAATACACACGCGGCCATGTTGAAAGTATATAACAACACATCTACACACATACACACACACACACACACACACACACGCATATATATATAAATTAGCGCTGGTAACGATTAATTTAAATTTAATTGTTAACTTTTTAAGCATAAATTTTTACATTGATTGTTTGATCTCGACCAAACTCGAAGCATATATCAATCTTTATTCACGTCAGAATATAGAAGAGTTGTTAACTGTATATCAGTCACCTTTTTGTGGCTGAGTATCTTTTAATGTTTCAATTTACTTTATAATTTAAATTTCGAATCAAAATTTTGATAATTAATCCCTATAAACCTAGAGTTATTGTTCATATTTCTTTGATACTTTTCTCGAAATGGAGAGACACTATTACGCTTTTAATTTGATTTTATTTTGTATACTTTTATAGAAATGAAATGGAACCATTTCAAAACATGTATAAATTGGGCCTAATAGGACTTTTTTTTAGGATCCTTTGTCATTTTAAATTTATTTTCGGGTATTCTTTACTATTTATTGAACAGCCAGTATCTAATACAACTTTACAACTATAATTTGGAATTCATTTTTAAACCACGAGTACATATGTTATAACTAAAAATACCGAAAGAATAAAAATAAATATATATATTAACAAAGTGACTGTAATTAGTAAAGAATTGAGAGCATGATTAAAATTTAACTTTAAAAGGTAAGTTAAGTTAAGATATTTTACAAATTACTTTTTTCGTATTAATGTATACTATGCTCTATTCCCCAAATATTTTCATTGTCATATCATATTAAAATGGTACAAATACTATTAGCTTATTAAACCATTATGAAAAATGGGATAACCGTTTGCAACGAGATAATTTTGAGCTATCTAATCACTTCAAAGGGGACATGATTTACTTTTTGACTTGGTTACCATTAGACAACGGGGTCATATTGAAGAATGTAGTAAAAATAAGTTCAAATCATAAGCGGAAAGAGATGTTACCTTGAACGGGATCCCATTATTCAATGGGATCGTATTGGTTTGGGTACAAATTTAAGTCTCTAATGCAGGCCCTTGAGAGGACAAATATCAAAAACAGATAAATGGAAAAACTTTTTTTTTTATTGTACCTTTTAACTCTTATTGAAATATAGTCTACGTCATGGCGATGGGTTCCTGTTTCCTTGTTAAGTTTAAATGGTCTTGTTTTGAAATATTAAAGAGTATTTCATTTACACCAATAAAATTTTAATACATTTTTACTTTGATGTAACACATTGCATGCATTTGAAATATATATATTTATATATATATATTTATTAACAGATATATATATATATATATTCTTTAATTTTTATGATTTTATATTTAAATACAAATTTATAGTAACATTAAAAGGTTAGAGAAATTATTAATTATTTATTCTCAAAAATCATAAACCTATCTATTCCATTCTAAGAATTGCCGATTTGTCAACAATATTTCAAGTATCATGCATCAACGCAGACATGTATGCAGCTCATTACACAGTCTTCATCTTACAGTGTTAGCAGCAATGTCTGCGAGACGTATAAAGGAGGACCTTATAACAATGTTTCAGGTCACTTGGCTTACATTTTGGATGATGACACAGACATGTTTGTTAGAGGTACGTAGTTAAAATTAATGTGCAAATACTCTGCATTAAGTACTCGATACAAAGCAATATTTTCTGTTATAAAATTGTTTGGGGATACATATTTGTTTCTTGAAATTCTTTATTGCAAGTTTAAATACAAATTATAAAATGTTAGAAACATATGTAAGAGAATTGCAATTATTTCAAAATTTAGAGTCCCAGATTTTTTGCAAAGTCATTGACATTACTGGATATTCAAAAGAATTTCTAATTGATAAATTACTTATTGTAGTGATATTAATTTAATTGTTTGCATGAAGTATTAATATTTTTTTAAGCCATCAAGAATGAACATAATATTTTTTCTTCCTTGCAAAACTGAAACTGACCAGGCTAATACAAATAACTACACGTTCAACTTTGATCAAACTCAACATTTTTATTTTGGGGTGTCAAAATACACTTAAAGTATACAACTAAAAAAACAATGAAGTGAATTTTTTTTTCTAATTTTGTTAAATTATTATCTAAATATAACCTTTCAAAATAAATGAGAAAACGGAAAGTCACAAGTTTGTCTTAAAGCAATGCAATGCAAATAATTGATTTTGTGTAGACAGACATATTGGGGAACCTTGGTATAGATCTGTTACAGACCCTTGACGTATACCAAGCTAGAGATAAACCAAACAATTTTACTATAAGAAATAGTGGGAAATAGATTAAACCGTTCCCATAGAAAAATCAAATTATTATTTACATTGTATACATACATTTATTGACTTTGTTATATAATATAATTTAAACACTTTATACTAAAGTTCATAATTAGAAATAACTTAAACACTTTTTTTCTGTTTTCCTGTTTTTCAATTCAAAAGTAGTCAAGAAGCTCTATTGTCCTGGATATTTTTAGTAATCGATTTCACTTCCAAACATTTGCTTATTTGATAAAGTGGCTGTTCTTCAAAATCAATAAATCATTGATCTCCCCGTCCATAATGCTGCAACTAATTACTAGACACGCACACAAGTTTCATTCTTTACAACAATCTTTTTTTTTTCGATTCCATGGTGAATATAACCATTCTTCAGTTGCTTTTTGTCCTCTCATTAACTTTCTTAAGACTTATGTTTAGTGAATTTGCTCATAATTGACGAGAAACATAAAGTCAAGCGAAAATTTATTTATTTCGCGACTCGGTTACCGTAGGCTAGAAACTTCCGTAAATATACACTTGAGAAAATGCGGTGTCATTCCTATAAGTAACGTATGCGTGTTTGGTCATGTTGCCTTACAAGAGCCGTCTATGAAGTATGTCACGAACCGTGGGGGACGGGGTGCGGGGGTTCAAATATTTATGACGAGGGGGCGGTGTTTTTAAAAAACGTGACATTAGGTTAGACCACACGACTTTACATAAAAGTTCACCTAAACTGTCCACCACTTCAAGTTATTCACCTTCAAGCATTATGGCTGATATAGTGCAATTAAAAAGTAGTCATATTCACCTCTTTAAAGGGCTTTTCAAACATATTCTATAACGAGCAAAATACCCGTGCTACGCTACGGGGTAGGCACAATAAGAATAAATTTGTTTGATTTTGGGTCTCAAATTCTTCTTAAAAATGAATGTAAACGCATCTGGAAATTAGGGTAGTGATAAATCAAACACCTTCTTAATAAAAACAACGATATGTGTGTCGGGAAAAATAAAAATATTATTAATTTAAATATCACCCATCAATTTTGGTATTTCTCCTTACATATAGCATCATCATTATCATCCGTAGCTCTACAGCACATGTAGGGCCCTGGCTTGCTCAACCACATCCTTCCATTCAGATCGATTGATGGCTTTCTTTCACCATGCTCGAACCCCTTTAATAACGCATGCTATATACTCTACCGGTATAACAAATGTCGTTAACAGTTACCAAAAGATAACGGGCAAAGTTCACTTTCTTTTCACCTGAATCAAAACATGAAAACAATATCTTTCCACAGGATTCCTTTGGTTCTTTTAAATAGCTCGCTAAACACCCATTTCATTTATAATCTAAGCATGAAATTAGTTCAAGACGAATAGGATATTTTTAGCCAGATAATATTTGTGAATATTGTGGCTTGGGGAGAGTAGAAAATATGGTTTACATGATTTAAAGGCACATGTTTCTTTAACGTGAATAAAAACATCAGAACAATGCTGCTTTTTTAGAAAATGGTGAGAAATTGATCTCCTTATAAATTTTATGTAAATCATTATATATTCCCGCACATTTTTTCTAATAGTAACAATTCACTTTATATCAATCTTTATGCCCGTTGTATACTATTCATCTAATGAACTCAAAACAGCTTGGCCCCAAATGAGTTGTTGTCAGTGTGTTTTTTCGACATAACACGCACTTTCTTATGCTAGATCCTATTTATAAGTCGTAATACCCGTGATATTTCTTTTGACTTGATATATTTTCACCTTAAAGAACAGATTTTACCCGAAGCGTATGTCATGCAACCGCATCGTTTGAGAAATTTACCCAATTTTTTAAAATGGATGTTTCATCATTCGTTAGGTCTTAGAGTAAAATGCATGTCTTAAGATTACTTTTTTCATGGGAAAAGCTCTACAAAACCTTATTTCTAGGCTAAGCATGGCCTTAGTCATATGAATAGGATTTTGTATGCGCCAAATATTAATTATGTGAATATTGATGCTAAATTAAGGTATGTATGAGTTACTTTGTTTTAAAGTAACACCTTAAATCGCAAGGTTTGATCTGAAAATGTACCCTGCTGGTTTACTTTAGTTGTGCAAAAAGTATTTTTTATTTGGTGGTTGGACACTTCAACCTCGGACGATTCCACCCCGGTCGGTTCGACCCTGTCAGTTCGACCACAGGGCGTTTTGTCCCGAGGTCGTTTCGAGTGTGGTCGGTTCGACCACCGACGGTTCGACCCCGGTCGATTCGATCCCGGGCTATTCGATCCCGGACAGTTCCACCACGGGACTTTTCGACCCTAGGGCGTTTTCATCCCGGACGTTTCGACCCTTTTGTTTCTAAACTGAGAGTTTTCTCATTTATAATGTACCACTTTGTTACTATTATTATTTTAAAATTATTTTTGGTATATTATGAATTAGAAATTAAAAACAGAATTTCAACTAATATCCCAAACACACTTAAAAAGGACCTAAGTTAAATTGGGTTTTAAAGATGTATAATTAAAGTGGCTCAAAGGTTTTCACTGTGATAACAAAAATAAATGATTTTTTAAAATAAAAAAAATGTCGATAACCTGAACAATGCACCTCGCAGGCGTTGTAACCATTACAAACGCGCGCCCTTCAATTTACTTCTTGTGTTACTTAACAAAAAGCACCCTTCAAATAGTCTACAAAGTTGCTCCTCTATAAAAAAAAAAATACATTTCCGCTATTTAACACCACTCTTACAATAGTGTATAAACGCTTATACACGTACCATTTTATTATTTAAAATCCCTGAGCGTTTACTTTCAACACGAAGTTCCTTATTGTCATTTTATAATGAAATCGATCCAAAACACTTACTTGTATTAAATAAGCACCTAAGAGAAATAAATCTTCCTCCTAATTAATATTTGCAATTGTTTTTATGATAAATCAATTGTTAAATGTTTCAATTAAGAAATTTCATTTTCTGTAATTTTGATTTGTTATACGCCCGTAGAATATTTGCCTCTATCTGATTATATACATAGATGTATAAAAGCTTATATTAAAATGTAAAATTGATATTTCGTCTGCAATTAAATAATTTCTTCACATTTATTTCTATAGTTATTTAACAGTGACTAAAAGAAATTAATTAGTTCGACCCATCTTCGTGTGATTTTATTATTGTAAAATACAATTAAAAATTTAGAAAGGTTCCATTTTTTTAATTAGCGCTAATTAGCCTCAATCTTATCCAATTACATATTATAACTATAAATAATGCACTTTCAATAGCGACTATAAGTTCATTTCACTGTTTATTTTCCATTGAGGCAATTCATGCGAGTAATCGTCCAACTAATGCGCAAGGGCTAAATTCTTCTTAAATAAAGTAAAACCATNTTTTGACGATTTGTAATCAATCATATATAATTCTGATTAGTCGTTATTTTAATCATTGATGAATGTTTCGAAGTAACTTATCATTCACCAGCTGAAACGTCTTATTATGTTACGCGAACATTCTTTTAACAGTGGATGTACTAGATATTATCACCAGCTACAACTAACACTAAGGCTTAACAATTGACTGCATTACTTGGCCACAGGACCCCACTTCATGTTACATCCTACTTACAACTTACAAGTGGTTCTGTAATTTGTACACTATAATGCTGTTGTCCTACGAATTTACACTTGTTTTAAACGTTATAATAGTTTCGGATTACATGTGACATTATTTATAACCACATTTTCGAGAAATGTTAAATATTTCTTAGTCCTTCTAAAGAATTGTTTTAATTTATTTGAAATAAGACTTCACTTCATAAATGCTATTAAGTTCATTAGCTTAACTGTAGCTATTCTAACATAACTCTTCCAAAATAAACCATTCATTAATATTCATAAAATATTCAAAACAATTTCCTGAAAAAAATAGTTTTAAACAAGCTTATAAGTAATATAATCCTTTCAAATTCCTTGGAACCTTTGCATGTTCTCAGCTTTCAATTCTCTCTAAACAATACACGTGATATTTACTGGAATATTTTTTTGAAGTCCTGGAGAAATCTCAGAACTCTTTTAGGGAATAAGGTCAACATAAATACAAAGAAAAATTTAAGAAAAATGTTGTTTTCTCTTCAAATTTAATTCAATTTTTTGTTTTAATTTAAGCTAGAATTTTACGACCATAGAGTCCATGATGGACTATCGACGGCGTATCATTATCATATTTTTTCTTTACTGTTAACAAATATAAGGGTAATATTATAAAGTTCAGACTAATGCATGTGACATTAAAAGCCTTATATAAATTTTGTACAAAGGTTTGAATATTTCTTGCATAAAATTATATAAATGTGTATAATTATTATACCAGTGTTATAAAACCTCATTGATTATACCATGTTGCCATATACAATGTATCTTTCTGGTTATTTCCATTAATCCTGTAATATTTTTTTGGTGTTTATTCTGTCAAACAAACCTAAGACCCGCGTTGTCTTTGTAACAGAGCGAATTGAGAGCTAACAGTCACGTATAGCCCGGATTTTCCTGCTTGAAAGTAGCCATAGATGTGTTCGTCTCGTTGTCTCATTGTTGCGTCTGTCGCTGGATGTCTACCATCGACTACTACTTCAGTTAAACTAAGCTCAGTTGTGTAATTATTCCAACCAAATGTAAAGGAACCGCACTATTTTAGTGAAAATAACAAAAATTATTTTAAAAAATTTTTTTTTAAAAAAAAGGACTTTAATCGTTTAATTGGAATCCTGGATGATTTATTAAATGAGCACTATAACATGTAGCAATGTATTTGTACTCATTTTTATGGCCAATTATCTGTGGTTATTTTTCTAAAATATCCACTTCAAGGTGTGGTTTGCTAGTCCTCAAAGAAATCCAACACATTTGCATTAGATTATCAAATCAAAACATTAAATGAATTTCATAAAATGTTATGTTGTCTATTAAATACACAAATTATATCTTGCTAAAGTATGCAGATATCTCTTTTTATCCTGCTCAACATGTATAATCTGTTCAAGAATAAATTAAATAATTGTCTTCCCATCAGAAGGCAAGCAATAATCGACTGAATTATTTTATACTACTCTACAATTAGTGCGATTCTGTTATCAATTTATACAAATTACATTTCGTTACTAGAAAACTGAGCAAATTTAGACGCAAAAACCATTATAGGATATTAATATGTTGTACAGTTTTAGCAAATAATAATAATAGAATAGGAATTAGTCTTAAAAAAAGAGTGATCAAAATATTTAAGTGCCAACACACTCTGTGGAGTTAATGTTTAGAAAATTTTTGATCGAAATTAAATTATCTTGGATGCCGCTAAAAATGTAGCAAGTTTAACATCAAGCTTTTACCTTGTCAAAAATAATTGTTACGACAGGAAGAACACAATCATAGTTGGCTATTAGTAATGTATTAAGCGTTGAAACCATTATTCCAGTTTTTCTTCTTTTCATTTACATATGGGGAGCCATGTTCTAGGAACAATAACTTGGCCCGTCAAAGTTGACCTTAATTAATACAAACCAATACAACGTTTTGTTGAATAATTTACAACATATTATATGATATCTAAATTCCCATTAGCTACAAATAAAAGATTGTTAAATCAACGTAGCTACCTTTATCAAGCTGATGCTAATCTACCTAACCGCCAACTGTGTCGTCTCAAATTATTTTGTGCTAAAAATTCTTATATTCCCTGATGTATTTTTAAGATTTCTTCTTCAACTGTAAAACTTACCACAGGTTCAACGACAAACTACTCGACGTTAGTGTATAACGGCCAATGACACGAAATCTACATGTTCTGGTACGTTATCCTCAGTGAAAGATTTTTTACCGTGAATACAAAAAAGAATGTAGGCATTAAACTGTTAGACTATTGCAATAGAAGTCACATAACATTACACTATCGTCAGTGGCGTAGCTAGAGCTTTTGCCGCCCGGGGCGGTCTCCAATATACCGCCCTTTTAGGGGCCGCCCATAAATGACGTCACGCACCGGGGGGGNGGGGGGGGGGGGGGGTAGGGAGTCACACATTTATCGTCATTCAAAAAGGGCAACTATAAAAAAAAGTTCCACTTGAATATATGATTATTGACACTTTTATTCAATGATGTTTTACGTGGTTTCACGCGTGTTACGATATTAGAGTGCAGCTTTAAACTAAAAACATAATTAAATAAACACACAAAAAGAAAAAAAAATAAACATGCTAATTTTCAAATAGAAAATACCCCGTGTATGGGGGGGGGGGGATCTTTCTGACGTCACATCGAGGAAGGGGTCTAAGTTTTCGTTTCGTGACGCCGTGTGACGAGGGGGCAGGGGCTGTAAAATCAGCCGAAATCCCGTGCCGTCATTTATGGACGGCCCCTTTTAAGACAATCATATGATGGTTTTTATAAATTGATTAACATGAATAAATAATTGTAATTGAAACGAAGTTCATTGTAAAAGGTGGGGAACAATTTTAGTATTATTTTACCATTGCATGCCCTATTTATATAAGCAGCAATAAAAGAGGTAGCATAAGATGATAGACCTATAAATACACATTATAAAAATACAAGATAATTATTTTGAAGGCCACAAGAATGATATGGGGGTCGCAGGTCCTCCCACCCCCACCCCCAAATGAGACAAAAGATATTCCAAATTTACACCAATAAAAACATTAACAATTAAT
>MUZC01002932.1:545418-568991 GCA_002072015.1 Radix auricularia
AAAAAAAAAAAAAAAAAAAGAAATTTTACACATCAGTATATAAACATATTTTTAAAATTATTTATTCATTTGCTTACTTACCTAACTTTCATAATAGAAAAATCGTGTATTTTGTTATCAAAATTTAAATTGTTTGTAATATCATGTTCTCTGGACAATATTGCAAGATTTCGTAGTCTTAAATTACTTATTGTGGAGCGAATATAATTTGTTTTTTCAACTACAATTTGTAGTAGCTCCTTTCACAACTAGATAAACTGATAGCAATTGTTGAAAAAATTCTTAGCAAAATTATAATGTTGAGTAAAGAATGTTCCATTATTTACTGTTGAATATATTTTTATAGATCAAGGAGGCATTCCCCCCCCCCCCGTTTTTTTAACATAATGCCTCTTCTTGTAGTGTAGGTACATCCAGGGGTGGTCTTAGGCTCCTGCAACCTATGCGGGCCCCGCGCTTTCATAGGCCCAGCCTATCTTAATTATCACTTATTATCTTTATTAATACCTTATCCCTACCCAAACTATTTTCCACGCAATCCTTTTCGCATACTAAGCTGCATAAGGCCCTGCAAATGCTAATACTGGCCCCTTGTACTGCCATAAAAACCTGGATTCTTTCTCTTTCAATCTCAAACAATTCTTTATAAATTTAAATAAAGAAATTTATTTGATGTTCAAATTCTTCATTTAGTAGGCACGATGGTATTATACACGAATATTTTCTTGCAAGGACAAGTAACTCATCACCACGTTCTTTTATTTTCTTTTGTAAATACATCTATGGATAAAAACATTTCTCGTTGTACTTCTTGCTCTAAGGATAGGACCACGTCATCTGACTTTTCCCCACTCATATTTTTCTCGTGGTAAGTCTAACTGTTACCACCAACTCTTTAAAACAGCGTTCTGTAATAGCACATATTTTTGTTCCATAAAATGGTTTTGCATAGTTTGCATTAATTTAAAAAAGACGGGTTCCCATAAATTGAGATACATGTATTATAGAAAAGTAAAAGATTGCCATGAACTGAGTAAAATTCCAGCATCTGATCTCGTTTTACTAGTTACTTCAGATGTCAATTTTTCCAAGACGCTTGAAATTTTTAAGTATGTCTTTTTCGGAAATATTTATGTTATTGTGGTATTTATTAACGGAGACATAAATAACCGTTCATTTTTATTGAATAACCGTATTTTAATGGAAAAACACAAGCTATATGTGCTACTTTAATGCAATAAAAGCAAAGAAAATTTGATTTTTAATAAGTTACCTTACAATAACTTTATGAAAAAACTGAAACAGTAATATAATTTACTATTTGCAAGTTCAACACAATATTTAAACCACCATGTCATGTAGGCACTTGTTAACGCATGATTCTGTGAACTTCGAAATTCCATGCTAAAACTGTCGTGGCGATATTAATAGTATATATTTTCGGTCCAGAGATGATGTGTTGTTTTTTTGTACAGTTTTCTAATAAAAGCGCCATCTGTGACGTATACCGCGTAATTTTCCAAACAAATCGTTAAATTTTTGAGCTATTTAAAATTTTTAAACGGTTTTGCGTTAGTTATAACAACCACTATGTAATAAAACAAATGTTGCACGAATTCGTTAATTAAAACTAAAAATTAAGATTCGTTTTGTTTCACCATGGTTTTCAAAAGAAAAGGGGCGGTTTTCGGAAATGGCTTTAATTTTCAAATGCCCACAAATGCCGCCCTTTGAATGAGTGCCGCCCGGGCGGACCGCCCCCTCCGCCCCCCTAGCTACGCCACTGCCTGTCGTTGTTCATCCGGTAGAGTTTTATACTTATCATTAACATAAAAACACATCGTACTAAATCATTCACGGACTTTTTGTTAATTATCATTAATTATGAATTGATATATTCATCACTGTATTACTTTTGTTAAAATTAGGTCAATTAATAATATCCATGGTCATCACGTTCGTTGTATACTAACTTTCAAGGCTTATTCCTCTTAATTCATTGGTAAAATGTGAATTAAATGGCCTAACTTCCCCCTTATGAACTTGAATAAATTATTTTAACCATCGCGATATTTTTTAAGTTTTAAATAATACCTAAGTCCAGTTTTTACATCCTATAATTATTCAAGCACAAAGCTCATTCCTCTAACTCATTGTCAAACAGTCATTCAAGATGAAGGCATTCCTAAGCTTATTAATCACTCCGCTAATAAATTTGTCATCAGTCCCCTCCCACATTAAAAAAAAAAATTATCTCAATATATTCATCTTTTGGTATACACCCATGTCAGTACACAAATGATGATCCAGCACTGCTCGACTTTAAAGCGGGGTAGTTAGATTTAACTTTTGAATCGTGTACTTAATCAGACATGTGAGATAAAAAATGTTAGTAGTCGACACGAGCTGGCTGACCCAAGTGGCACTAGTGTTTGTGACACACGGGAATGTTTTTTAAACAGAGTAACTTTTATATATTCAGTACATAATTTAAGTGCTTTCTAAAGATACCTCTGTTGTTAAAAATGCAGAGTTGAGTGTTGATGCCTTTTCAGGCATTTTACTGTTTATGTTTATAAAATTTATTCAAGTGTGTGATTAAGTGTGTGTATTAATATTAATATTTAAGAAGATAATTGAGACAAGTGATTAAATAAAAACTTTGTTGAAGATAAATATGGATTTAAATTGTATGGACCTTTTAAACAAAGTCAGAATCGCCGTTTCTTCTATGTACCGGTAAAGAGTACTATTTAAAGTTCAATTATTTGTAATATTTACAGAGCCACTTTGTTAACTACACACACATCAACTAACGTATTAATAATATCATATCATCGCAGATTCGTTTGTGTTTTAATTTAGTGAAAAGTAAAAGCAGTTTAATTTCAATCAAGACCAATATTTTGGAGATAAAAGGGAATTAATTAACACGATGTTTACCTTACTCCAACTGAAGTATCATTGCTTCTTAATTAGTGCCTTGATTGTTGCGGCAAAAATGGAAGGTAAATATTATTTCTAAGTTTAAATCTATTAATATTAGGATGTTGAGAATTCTGCGCAGTCGTGAATTTACAAAAACAAAAAAAAGTTAACTGTGAAGCAGGGGGGCATTACTAGCACGTATTCCACAATGATCCAAATTAAAATCTAAATCACTTTCGATATCTACATCATGCAATGTTTTGGATCGTGTTTTGTGGGGTACAAAATTGTGTACATAATGTCCATAGTGGAGAATTTTCTTTCTTCCTAGATCACTGCAACGCTGGGAGTGTAAGTTAGATATTAATAATTTAAGGATCTGCAATGCGTTGCTCACGTTTTAACATTCCCATATTGCAGTGAGTTAAGCTTTTGAAATAATATTTAATTGTAGTTGTCGCTAGCTGGTCGACCCAAGTAGTGGCACTTCAGAGTCTTACATGGACTTACTTTCGTGTTTGTTGTTTTTGTGTTTAGATGTTTTTGTTGTTTCTTGAATAACAATTTGTGTGGTCCCTAAATATACCTAATTTTTTTTTAAATTCTAGGATAGTTTTTAATACTTTTTCAAGACTGTATTGTTTTTGTTTTTAGATGTAGAATGTTGATGAATATGTTGTTTGGCGTTTAAGTATGTATGATTATTGAATAACGCTACTCTTATAGATATATGTGATTACATTGTAGACATATATAAACAAAAATTCTGGGAATTAAACAACCTGATTAAAAACTATTGTTATAACCAGCTACCGGTGAATAATGCTAAGTATTTTAGTTCGGATATTTGCTAATAATAATTACTGCAATAAACACACACAGACACAAACACACACACACAAATAAATATTCAGACGACCAAACATGAATATAATAAAAGAAAGCATCAGATTTATAATACAGTTTTCATTTCGTAGAAAATTGAAATTTGACAGAGAGAAATGTCTTCCATTTGAAGAATTTTACAAACTTTTTGGCAGCCTTAGTTACCGAGGATAGGCAAAGAGCTGCTGCTTATGGGGCACTTTTTTAGTTGGTCTGAAAACTCGTGCCGAAGATCATACTTCTAATTAAATTCACTCCAATTTTATCAACACAAAAAAAAACAAATGATAAACTTTTTTTCTAATCAATACTTTTGGTTATAAGAGACAATTATTTTTTAATGTGTCCTAAGATGTATGGACCCGAGTGTTATAAATAAAAAAAGGTAATCATTTAAAGAATCCTTTGATGTTATATTTAAATTCATATAAAACATGCAGCAACTAAGCACGAGATTGCGAGTCCGATAACATAGCCCTTGAGCAAACTTTCTGTCACAATGTTCTGAAAATTATAATGAGACGATGAATATGAATTTCCAAGGTCTTTAACCACAAATGCGTGTCAGCAAATCACAGAACAGACTCAATATGTTTGGCTACGATTCAAGTTTGATGCGATGCGTTTTAATATTTTAACAGAAGAGAAATATTATGGGTTACTTTTACAGACTGGATACAAAATGAATCCTGGTTAACAACTGCGTACCTTTTGTCGCGAGTGCGGATTTGACAGGTCGGGAAAAAACTGAGCGTAAAATGAGCTGAATCTGCTGGAGATGTCTGTTTGTTGAGGTATCTTTCGAAAATTAGCCCCGGTTTAATTGAGCATAACAGTTTGACCACACAAAATGTAACTTGAGTTTTTTTGTGAAAAAATGGACTTAGAATTTATATAATACACACGCGGCCATGTTGAAAGTATATAACAACACATCTACACACATACACACACACACACACACACACACACGCATATATATATAAATTAGCGCTGGTAACGATTAATTTAAATTTAATTGTTAACTTTTTAAGCATAAATTTTTACATTGATTGTTTGATCTCGACCAAACTCGAAGCATATATCAATCTTTATTCACGTCAGAATATAGAAGAGTTGTTAACTGTATATCAGTCACCTTTTTGTGGCTGAGTATCTTTTAATGTTTCAATTTACTTTATAATTTAAATTTCGAATCAAAATTTTGATAATTAATCCCTATAAACCTAGAGTTATTGTTCATATTTCTTTGATACTTTTCTCGAAATGGAGAGACACTATTACGCTTTTAATTTGATTTTATTTTGTATACTTTTATAGAAATGAAATGGAACCATTTCAAAACATGTATAAATTGGGCCTAATAGGACTTTTTTTTAGGATCCTTTGTCATTTTAAATTTATTTTCGGGTATTCTTTACTATTTATTGAACAGCCAGTATCTAATACAACTTTACAACTATAATTTGGAATTCATTTTTAAACCACGAGTACATATGTTATAACTAAAAATACCGAAAGAATAAAAATAAATATATATATTAACAAAGTGACTGTAATTAGTAAAGAATTGAGAGCATGATTAAAATTTAACTTTAAAAGGTAAGTTAAGTTAAGATATTTTACAAATTACTTTTTTCGTATTAATGTATACTATGCTCTATTCCCCAAATATTTTCATTGTCATATCATATTAAAATGGTACAAATACTATTAGCTTATTAAACCATTATGAAAAATGGGATAACCGTTTGCAACGAGATAATTTTGAGCTATCTNATAATTTCTTCACATTTATTTCTAAAGTAATTTAACAGTGACTTCGAGCCATATTCGTGTGATTTTTTTTATAATGCAAAATACAATTTAAAAGTTTAGAAAGGTTCCATTTTCTTTAAAAGTAAATATGCGCCAATTAGCCTCAATCTTACCCAATTA
Source organism: Radix auricularia (assembly GCA_002072015.1). Taxonomy (NCBI): domain Eukaryota; kingdom Metazoa; phylum Mollusca; class Gastropoda; family Lymnaeidae; genus Radix; species Radix auricularia. The sequence continues at coordinate 551,170 of MUZC01002932.1, forward strand.
CATATTATAATTATAAATAATGCTATTTCAATAGCGACTATAAGTTCTTTTCACTGTTTATTTTCCATTGTGGTACTTCATGGGAGTAATCGTCCAACTAATGCGCAAGAGCTCATTTCTTCTAAAATGAATCAAAAAGTAAAACATTCTCTGAAAAAATCATTGGAGATTGATCTTCTCATTAACAGTTTTTTAAGTCACATTCCATGACTTCCCGTTATCTTTTATTCAAGCACCAATGCAGATCGCATCGGCAGAAACTTGTGTTCATAAAATTAACGGAATTTTTCATAATCCAGTGCATACTTTAACTATACATAAAAGATTACGTGGTAACGTCTTTTCAATATTTAATTTCACTTAAGCAATCTATGAAACAAATCGTTATTTCACAACTAATACAAACACACAGTCACACGCACACACAGACGCACATACACACATACACATAAACACACTCGCACACATGCATATTCACACACTTAGATTATAATCAAGATAAAAAGTAACATCAAATAAATTAATATAATAAAAGCTTCATGACGCCACTTAATGTTTTTTTACGGCGCGCAAAAGCACACCCTCTGTTAATCTCAAACCCAAAATCATTATGATTTTTACGTCTATATTTTCAATTTTAAAAAAGTAATCAAGAGTTGCGTGGTATAGGGGCTTCTGACTGACGGACGCGCTTAGGCGCATTATTATATAGATATTCTAACTTTATCTTCTTAAGAACTCATTTTGAGGCATTAATCCTTTTATTTGTTCAACATTTAAAATATGAGCCTTGTTATTTGATTGATTTAAGTATCATCTAAAATATTCTTGAAATCTCGTTTAAGATATTTTCTTTCTTTCTTTTTTGGTTGCTGGATCTCATCTATTTTTCACCGATTTCAACGCGTCAATTTTATCAGTCTAAATATTATTTAATTTCATTGATTTGTAGTCATATTATTCACGTTATATAGATACTGTGTAACTAAAATATTCAGGAATTTTCTAAGATTTATTTTTGCAGGATCTCTCTTACTTATAATCCTGTTTTATTGGAGAAAATTATTTGTAAAGTACTAACACTCTTTTGTAAAACTTTGATTGTAATAGTAATCTTATAAGTACTCTTTTGGTTTTGGTATGCATGAAAATATTCTACAAAGTTTTGTGATTTCATTTTCAATAAGTTTCTGTAATTATAACAGATATTAATTGATAAATATTAAGTTTGGTTAACTTCAAGGGATATAATGTCTGTAATATTCAAGAAAATTATACTTTTTAAATCTTTTTTTCCTAATATCTCTTTTAACTATTAGTCTATTGTATTTGGACACGTTCAGAATTTTAAACATTTTTTTTCTTTTGCAGAGTATACTTGTAAAATAGTCTTATCAGTCAAAGATCTTTATTGGAACACAAATAAAGATTCAGATTAATAGTAGAAGTTAATTTGAGTTAATGTAACCTAGCCATATTTTGTAGCTACGTTTATAATACGACCTGGAACGGGATAAAACAAGAAAAGTTGAGAAGATCCATAAAAAGAATATCACAAGCAATGTGATCCCATAATGCAATGGGATCATACTGGGACAAATAAATGAAAACCGAAGTATAAGTTCCTATCGGGTTAAGGATTTTGACGTAAATGGATTTTTTGGAGCATACTAGGGTATTTACACAATTAGATAAAAAAAACTAAAATGCTACCTCACCCTGGTGAGACCTATATTGGAATATGCATCTTCTGTATGGGACCCATCCACCAAAGTAAATATTGATAAGTTAGAACAAATAAAAAAAAAGAGCTGCCAGATTCATTACTGGAGAATATTCAAAACTGATAAGAGTAACACCATTAGTTAAATCATTAAACCTTGAAACACTAGAGGATAGAAGAACCAAGAGTAAATTAGTAATTATACATAAGGCAATTAATTCTAATTATAGAAATACAACACAGAGATAACTTAATACAACCCTCAAATAGACATAAAGATAAAATCACCTTTCTTATTCCATATGCAAGAACAAACACATACAAGTTTTCTTTCTTTCCGTCCGGTATCCGGGCGTGGAATGAATTGCCTGAAGAAACCAGGAAAGCCAACACTTTATCATCATTTAAAACTCTAGTAAGAATACATGACTAAACACAAACCATAGAAATACGTAGGACGCAATAATCTTCTATACAGAAGGAGCGTCTGTAACATATAAGATGTTATCTCACCAAAATATAGGATTTGCTGATGTGAATCGACAAAGCATGGGATTATCTCATTAAACGAAATAATTATGGTAAAATGGATTCTTTCAAGAAGGGGATTCCATTTATTCAACAGGAAAATACTGTGATATTTAATCCCATATATGTATCACATCGTAAAAAGGGAATGTGATCCCATAATGCAACAGGATCATCATTGAGTATGACATCTGAATGAAGTATGAAATGAAATTAGGGAAGGGACTTTACCAAATGTCGGATACACGTATGCACCAGGATAATGAGCTATGTGATCCCTTCAAAGTGATGTATTTTATAGGGAAATAATCTTATTTGACTTGGATCCCATTACGCTACGGGATCATAATGGGGAATATAATCTAAAAGTTAGAAAAAAATAAAATTTAATCATATGCGGAGAGTTATTTGACCTTCGAAGGTATCCCATTATTCAACGAGATTGTAATGTGTTAGAGACAAAGTTTGACTCATAATACGGTCCTGGGAAAGCCGTGTTTTTCAGCTAGTACATGGTTTGAAAATATGTGTGTGGCGACACTTTTGCGTGTCGTTAGAGATTTCCAGGTGTGTCATGAGATTTAGTATAAAAAAATATTCATCATTGCTAGGGTTGTGAGCTCTAAAGTTATTATGAAGTTTCAAATAAATCAAAAGAAATTTTTTTTAAAAATTTGATCAACAACGAAATCAGTAATCATGTATGTTTAGCGTGGGACAGGATGTTATATTCGGTTTGTGTCTGTGTACGCCATTTTCTTTTTTTTCATTCTTTCTAGCGTTGTAATTGGCTTGAAATTATTTTTCATGCGTTGACATTTGCACCAATGGTTGTCCTCCAAAGCAAGAAAAAAAGTTTTGTAACACTTGTGGTTCAACAAAATTTTCTCCGTCCACTGAATTATTCATAGAGCAAGTGCAGTTTCTAAATTATTGCCCAAAGATTTGCATTTTATCATGACCCAAGTTCTTCTGGTTTAACATCATCAAATCTCGATCAATCAAGTCATGACCCTTTGCACAGCATTTTTGAAGCAATGAACTCCGATTACAAGTGCCTTCTTTATCACACAGATTTTGCTGGCTTTCAATAGGAAAGGTTATTGACAGATGTGTACATCTTAAAATAGAAGTGATTTCTTTCTTTGGAACTGAAGTTCAAAATTTTGAATTCAAACTACATACGAAATCTCGTGATGGAAGGTTCTGTTTCTTTCCGATTTAATCGATAAACTTAATTCACTAAATTTTTGTCTTCAAGGGCCATCTGACAACATCATTACCTCTTAATCGAACTAAAGTCATTTAAGAGAAACTTTTATTGTGGAAAAGTAAAATACCGAAAGGAATATTCCACAAGATTATTCGATATGTTCGATATATGCAAACATATTTAAAGATAAAAAGAAACTAAGGGTAATTGGTAATGAAATTTTGAACACAAACACTCTCAGTCAACTTAACATTATTTTTAATGGCAGGGCATCGACGAATTTGCTTGTGTGATCGATCCCTATTGCTATCAGTAAAGAATTCAATTTGACGCCAAAGAGGACGAGCAGCTGATAAAAATTACGACATAACAAATTCTATCAGACAACGTTAACCAACACGACTAGAAGAATTCTGAATTGCTAGCATGAAAGCCTATCCTCTAGTCAGTTTGAAAGCAGATAAAACTCTGTTGCCATTTTCATCTTCTTGGTTTTGTGAATTTGGCTTTTCACTGAAATCAAGTCCAAGAAACAAGAGAGACTCCTTACAGTTATTGAAGATGAGTTGCGCGTTTGCTTGTCTACCTTGGAAACCCGATGAAATATGATGCATTCCCTTAAGCAGGCACATCAATCACAGTGATATATCACAGTAATATATTTCACAATAATATGTGAAAAAAGAAGTTACCTTTTTTAATAAAATAAGTTCCAGTAATTTTTATGTGTCGCGAAAATTCTCTAATATTCAATGTGTTTTGTCACTCAAAAAAGTTTGAGAAACACTGAGCTAGTATATTTGTAAAATTCAAATTTTTTTTGTTTGCTTGCGGTGGGGGATGTGTCATATACCTGTTCACATTCATCCATGGGTCTTAACAATAACTGAAACATAAATCCATCGTTACCATTATTGAAATCAAATGATATTTTGAACTCTACATCAGTCATCAATGTGGTCCCAAGTCTCATTCAGTTTTTAAATTACATTGCTAATATAAAGGGGTAAATTCTGTATTTTCTTGCTACTGGTTGAATTGATGGATCTAGTCAAAACCTTGAGTATGAGAACGTCACGGCCAAAATTAAACTATCATAAGTAATAAAACCATTCATACCCAGTCATTTAGGGCCTGGGGCCTTAAATGTTATTATTTTAATATAAGCTATATAAAAAATATTTGTAACTTTTGCTACTGAGTAAATGAATGGATCTTGACCAACCTTTATAGGACTGTACTACATTGCCAATATTAAAAATTATATAATGCATTGAACTCCTATGTCCATTCTGTTTTGGCCGTGAGCCTCTTATTCTCGTCCCTAATATAAAATTTGTATGTTAAAAAATATTCTTTGCATAATTTTAAACAATTTTGGGTTACAAACAAATCCAACTTCAGTCTAAGTTCATAGTTGTGGCTTTGGGGATGAGTAATTCTTTCTAAAAGTTAATCATTAAAAATAAATGGTATATCCTTTACTCTGGAAGTTCTTTAATATATTTTTTTTGCTGCATAGCCTTTATTTTTTACCTATTTTAACCAGACAAATTTTAAAAGATTTAGATTTTTGTTTATCTATTAATTTAATAATAGTCATATTATTTACTTTATATATGGCTTATCTGAAATATTCTAGAATATTCTAAACAGTATCTACGCAAAGTCTCTGTTATTTATTAGCCTCTTTCTGGGAGACACGTTTTTAAGTACCATTTTTATTTGTCAATCTCTGATAGTATTATTAGCCTCCTTGTTTACATAATTGCGATATAATCTAAAATTATCTGAAAATTCCATAAATTCATTTTCACAGTATATTTTTTTAAATTTTTCACTGATTTTAGCGGGACTAATTACAAACTTTTATCTTTTTGTTAATCAGTCTATTCATTTAAAAGTAGTCGAAATGTTCACTCTATTTAGGATTTATCTAACTATTCTAGAATAGTTTACATTTTATTTTTGCAAGATCTCCTTTAATGGTTAGTCTCTTTTATTGGATCATACGGAATGGGACTGCATAAAGCTTTTTAATTTTAAAAAACCAACAAATTACACAAACTATTTGTGTAAGAAGACAATAAATGTAAGCTTTATTTGTGAACTAATACTAATAATCAACTTCCTCTTTTTTCCAATATTCTGTCCTTGTTTGCTTTTGTTTTTCTTTCCCTATTCATTTTTATCACATAATATGTTTTAAGATATATTTAAGTAATTATTTATGTTATTGTACTGATGAAGGAAAGTTCTTCAAACAGGTTTTGTCCATAAATTCACGCTCATAGGCGTCGGGGGCCCAAACACTTTTTTTTTTCTTATTGTGCTATATAAAAAATGAAAATTACCAATTTTCCAATTTCACGAGGAGGCAGAAGCATAAAATTTTAGGAATTTGTTGAGTATACTTCCGCATTTGTTACAGGCAAAAATTTATTCAAATATTCAACAAGTAGTTTTTTCCGTATATAAACTATATAAAAACTGAAGTCCACTAATTCTTCTATTTCCTGTGCAGGAAGAAGGATTAAATTTTGTCAAGTTTTTAAGTACACTCTCCCAACGATGAGTTGCGAAAAGTAATTTAAAAATTCTTACTCATGGAGGGCCAGAGGCCCAAATGTAATTTTTTCTGATATTAAAAACCAAATCATCACTAATTCTCCAAATCTCCGTGTAGGTAAAAATATGAAATTTTGGCAAGTTGTTGAGCACACTTACTTTCAAAGCTTAGAAATCTGTTTCTTTTCAGGAAAAATAAGTAATAACGGAAAAAAGACTTTTAAAATGCTCACTTTACATTTAGGCCCTCGGCTCCACATCTTTTTTTTTAATGAGTAAGATTAACTAAATCCATATATCAAAATAACGTGAAATTTAGTGCACGTACACAACATTACATGGGGAATGTTCTTTTACAGGCTTCGTTAAAGAATCAAGCTCTCGTGGGACCGTAAGCCCAAAAACTTTTTAAAAAAGACTTCTATGGGCTATATACAAATTGAAAATCATTATTTCTACAATTTCCATGTAGAATGAAGCACGAAATTGAAGAATATTTTTAGTACACTTTCGGAATGATAACAGGCGAAAATATATTTAAATTATAAACTTCTGGAGACCTGGGGCAAAAATGTAGTTTTTTGCTAAAATGAGATTTGTGGCAGTTTGCGACAGGAAGAGTGGGGAGTTAAAAATGGTCAAAAATAATGTGACGTACTTTATGGACGGTTCCTCATATGAGCTACATAAAAACTGAAAATCACTAATTCACAAATTTCCCGTGTAGGTAGGAGCATGAAACTTTGAAAGTTTTAGGAATACACATCCGCAATAGTGAGGGTTGTGAAAAAGATTATGTTATCACTCCCCTGAGTATCGGGGCTCAAATGTATTATTTCTTATATAAAACGAAAGTATATTCCAATTTTCCATGTAGGTAGAAGCATGAAACTTTTGGAAAGTTGTTGAGGAGGCTCTCACAACGATAATTAACAAAAAAGAATTTTAAAACTCCTGCTCACGTGGGGCCCAAAAACTTTTTTCTCTTTAATGGGCTTTATAAAAATTATAAATGACCAAATCTCATATTTCCAAGTAGGTAGAAGCATGACATTTTCGGAAGTTTTTGAGTACACTTCTGCGAAAACATATTTAAATTATCAATTACTGGAAGCAGGGGCCCTAATTTAGTTTTACTAATATAAGCTATATAAAGACTAAAAATCACATATTCTACTATTAGCCGTGTATGTATAAGAATGAAAATTCGGAAAGTTGTTAAGAACAATAGCATGACGGTGCAGTCGTAAATAATGCTTCAGTGTCTTCGGATAGCTGGTATAGATTTGCAGACACAATGCTTTTCTCATGGGAAGTTTTATGTTGCTTGCTCCAGAATGAGCAAAGAAGAAAATCATTTTGTACACACTCTAAATGGAACTGCCAAATTATGTCTATCACATTGCTTTAAGACAAATGTACCCTTTTATCGCATGCAATTAAACAATTTTGCAAGCCTCTACGAAAAACCTTATTTAAAACCCGGCAGGCCGGGTACTTGCACCTAGTATACTAGATGCAAGTACGCGGCTGTTTTCCTGGTTTTAAATAAGGTTTTCTGTCGAAGCTTAGAAATCTGTTTCTTTTCATGAAGTAAAAGGCCCCATATGAGTGGGAGTTTTAAAATTCTTTTTCGTTAATTATCGTCGTGAGTGCCAACAACTTCCCAAACTTTTAAGCTTCTAAATAGAATACGTGATGAGTCTGTTTTTATTTATGACCAAAATGCATTTTGGCCTCGCCCCAGGGGAGTGAACATTTTATGTTTTTACCATTGCGGATGTGAATTCCTCAACTTTCCAAAGTTTCATGCTCCTACCTACACGGGAAATAGGAGAATTAGTAATTTTCAGTTTTTGTATCGCTCAAATATAAAGAACAAAACTACATTTAGGCCCCCGAACCACATAGAGAGATAATTTGAATTTTTTTTTCTCCTGTTACCATTGCGGATGTGAACTCAACAATTTTCTAAAACTTCATGCTTCTGCCTACAACGGAAATAGGAGAATTAGTAATATGCATTTTTCATATTGTCAATAAATGGAAAAGTCGTTTTTTTGCACACGGCCCAATTTAAGAAGAAACTTTAAACGAAACCTGTTTAAGAACATTCCCCATGTAATTTTGTGTACGTGTGCTAATTTCACGTTATTTTGTTGTCTGGATTTTGTAAATACAGCTCATTTAAGGAAAAAGTACATTTTGGTCCCTCGGACCCCATCCTGAGTAAGAGTTTCCAACGTCTTTTTCTAAATTTTTGTAGGGAGAGTGTGCTCAAGAAATTTCAAAAGTTTTATGTCTTTACGTATACAGTAAATTTGAGAATTAGAGATGAGTCAGTTTTTAATATAAGAAAAAAAAATGAGGCCCCCGGATCCCATGAGTGGGAATTTTAAATTTCTCTTTTGCAAATTAGCGTCGGGAGAGTGTACTTAACAACTTGCCAAAGTTTCATGCTTCTACCTACAAGGGAATATGAGAATTAGTGATTTTCAATTTTTATATATTCCTACATGGGTGGGTAATTAGAGTATTTGTGATTTTGAGTTTTTATAGCTCATTTTAGGAAAACTCTAACAACTTGCCAAAGATTCATGCTTCTGACTCTTGAGAAATAGGAGAAGTAACGATTTTTTAATTTTGATATACGCCTCTACTTATATGGGAAATTGGAGAATTAGAGAATTTCTTTTTTTATTTAGCTCATTAAAAAAATACATTTTTTCCCCCGGTCCCCAGAAAGATATAATTTAAATACATTTTTGCAATGTATGTTATGTCTGTCATGTCCGTTTGTCTGTCCGTGACGCTCCTATTTTTAGAGAGCAGTGCACCAAAAATACTCAAAAAATATATAATTAGCAAATTATGTCAATCTGACGCAACTTATTTTAGAAACCGGTGCACCAAAAATGATTCTTTTCGAGCGTCCGCATAGAATTGTTAAATTTGGAAAAAAATGAATGAAACAAAAATTAATAAAATAAATGAATGATTTGTATTACTCTAGCAGACCTGTCGTGGATTGGATCGATCTCAGTAGCAATGAATAAAATTAAGGAAACCAATAAATGATGTGTTTTAAACCTTATTATTTCATAAACCTTCGCGGCAATGTGCAAAAAAGTCTAAGTTTCATAGCAAACGGATATTTAAATGTATAATTAAAAAGCATAGAAAAGAACAAATGATATTAAGGGGCTCCAATATGAATGATAATTTAATTTTATGCTGACATTGTACTCATGCCATATTGCTCAATATCGTGTAAAATTGATTGGGAATTTAAATATTAACATTCAGAAAAATAAATTGTCATTAAGTGCACACTGCGCCAAGGGAATGAACATTACGAGTTCATTGCCCGATTGTGATAAGATATAGACTCTTAAGTTTTTATATACTAAGATGTGGGCTGAAAAGCGAAGTCAATAAAGCGCTCTCCGTACAAGCTGATAGTCGTGGGATCTAGCCCACGTAAAAGCTTAAATAAAAATGTTGAAAAATTGCTATTGCAAAAGAGTCCTCCGCTGACCTGGAGATGGGCACCGCCAAGGTCTACCAAGTCCCGAGAAAGTTGATTGGTAGCATTAGAACCTCTTACAACCACGATGTTATGAGACTAATTAAAAAAATCAAGAGAAGGGAAAGATCCATTTATTTTCTCAGTAACTTGCGCCAACACTAATTTTCATACCACTAATATAAGAAAAAACGGAATTTAGGGACCCTTGGGCCAATTCACTGAAAGATGCCAATTTAAAAAACATGTTCATTTTAATTCAGTTTCAAAATGGATGTATTCAGCAAGATCACTAAAAATTGAATGAGGAAAATATCTTAAAAATATAGGAAAAAAAAGAACATGAAACTATAAGTTGAGTGCTCTATAGCCTTTCAATATGGGCTATCAAGTTATTATTTTTTTTTTACAAATTTTGATTAGGATCTCTTCATACAAAAAGTAGCTAACGCATACAATTATTTTTATATATCTATATTATACAAAACTGTTTATTAGGGGCCCCAGTGCACATTCAGTGGAATGTGTAAAGTTTAATATACCATTCCATTTTTAATCGGCACATTATGGATGTATTTGTAATTTTTTGGCGAGATCATTGATAATCAAAAGGGGAATGAAAACATAAACGTTTAAGGGAAAAGGGCATTTAGTGCCCCTGTCCTCGAAGGAATGATTTTTAAGAGTTCAGTATACAATAGTATTTTAATATTGATAATAAAATTTATATAAATACTATCTTTGATTAAGATACATCAATTTACCATAAAGAGAATTATATGTATTTTTTTTAATATTTATTCTGATGAACATTTGTTCAAAATAAAGGATTGAAGGTGAGCTATATTTAAAAAAAATTTTTTTATCATTTTTGACGGGTGATACCTTAGTTTTCAAAATAAAGAGATTGAAGCTGAAATATATTTATTTTGAAAACTTCCGTCATTTTATATATATATAGCTAGCTGTTCAATTTAAGATGTGAATTAAAACTACAGTTACATTTTAAAAAAAAAAGATTAAGAAATATTCTTAGAGATATTTTATACTGTCACTGTCAAACACGTTTTAATGGCCTAATAATAATGTATATTTAAAGCCATCCTATTTACTTTCAGCCTTACTTCCTGCTGATAAGGATAAAGCTTATATTGGTTTGAGAGCTTTTCTAAAAGATGGTACTTATAGGTATGGATGGGGAAACAGTGAAAAGGTAATAAGGTAATTTTTTTAGAGTTGTGGAAGATGTCGATGAATTAATGGATTAATAACAAAAATTTAATCGAATAAAACATATTTTTTAAAAGAAAATTGGTCCTTAAGATACTGTCAAGGTATGAGAATCACTGTCAATGAATGGTTCTGAGTTGTTGCTGAGTTGGCAATGAGTTTTGTGAGTTGTTGTGAGAATGTTTTGAACGGTGTTCAGAGACTGACTTGTGGAAGGTCAGGCAATGACTTGAGAGTGCGCGCAAGGGCTATATATAGTGTGGGTCTGTGTAGTGTGTGGAGAGACGAGTAAGAGACGAGCGAGAGACGAGAGGAGAAAAGATACGAGAGACTTGTAACGTCAGTGTGCAGACGTTCGGCCAGGGCTGTGTTGTTGACGGATGGTGTTATCGAGGTTTGCTCGAACACTAGAAGGCTGCGAGCCTGTATGCCTGTGCTGGGAGGTCTCGAACGCTGTAAAGACTGTGACCCTGTGAGCCTGTATACTGTGATGTCTCGATGGCTGTAGGAATGATTTTACGTGTATTTATAGTTCAATAAAGAACATCTTCTATTCGACAAGAGTCTGTCTTTATTAAGATAGTATCCAGAACCCATTACGCAACAGATGCCACAATCTTTCTTTCACTTACCTTGTAATGTGTGACGTCCTTTGTTAGGGTCATCCTAGCTCCCATGGGGAAGAATACCCGACCCATTAAACAGGTTTAAATTTAATTGTGGTAAACAATCAAAAGGGTCTACTACAATAAAAAAAATTATTATGATTTTTAAGAAAGTCAACAAACACAAAAATAATAACTTCCTACTAAACAATAATAACTCATTCATAATGTATTAAGTTTTTGCATCTTTTTCCTAGCCCCCTGCTATGTTTCGTCTCTTTCTGGTTGATAGCATCTTGCAATCTTTCTGATTCAAACACGCCTCGTATAAAATTCATAATAACAGAGTGAACTAAGCTCTTAAACAATTTAAATTTTAATAGAAACTAAATTATGTGAGTTTCTATTTCAAAATGATCTTTTAATATGAAACATCGTCTCGTCTTATTATCAACAGCCTGCAAAATATTTTAGATGGAAAGGAAGACCACCGATACCCGAGTATTATTCTTCTGTCGTCATTTCAAAAACAGGATGGGAGGACGTGAAATCATATACTACAAGTTATTTTATCTGTCAGGTTGATGCGGGTAAGTAATTTAAATATTTTAATTTGAAGGCATCGGCCATCTTACATTTGAAAAAAATAAAATTTACATTTCTCTTAAAGCTTTAAAATATGTCATCTGCATGTTTTGAAGAACAGCAAGCATCCCGAAAGCGTCAGAGAAATTAACATTTTCCCGTTTGTAAATGGCACTATGAATGCCTCATCGACTAGTGTTGTGTGAGCTCAAGGGCATTCATGATGCTGGAATCGGGTAACTGTCTTCACGGGAATTCGAGCCCCTGACAATCGGTACTCTAGTCGAGCGCGCATGACCCTCGACCAACGTGTCCTCTCCTACGTTTTAAGAGGGGTCACAATATTGATATATGTTCTTGTTTTTGAGCCTTCTCGTCCATGAGGGACATCTACTGATCATCGCCGACGTCTGCACTTCCTCCTAGGACATAGGCCACCTACAAGAGACCTCCAGGCATCGCTATCCTGGGCCATTTTCTCCAGGATCTTCCATTCATGGCCAATTCTCTTGATGTCTGCCTCCTATTCTCGGCGCCATGTGTTTCTTGGACAGCCTCTTTTCTGTTTACCGTGTGGGTTCCATTTCAGGGCTTGCCTTGTTATATTAGAAGCAGGTTTCCTTAGTGTATGACCGATCCATCTCCACCGCTTTTGAAGAATCTCTTCCTCAATGGGATTCTGTTTAGTCCGCTTATATCTACGTCTACCCAAAGACAGTATAGCTTCTTGTAAGGGAGGGGTATTTTTTCCGTAAGAAGGGGAATGTCATAAAATGTTGCATGATTTAAACTATTCACACACACAATATTCAGTAAACACTTTATATTTGTCAGGACATAACTTTGAGGCAAAAATATTTAGTAAACTGTTCATGTGTAAGATAACGCCAAACGCTAAAAGTAAATAGGAACACTAGATACCATGCAATTTTTACGTATAAGTAACGTCAAACCGGACTTTAAATAGATTTTAAATAAGGATCAATAATTTATAGTAAAGTCTAGGTGCTAGTAATGTCATAAATGATTATACTTAGTGTAAAGAACTTAGCGCATTTGGTGGGGGGATTAAAAGGATGAAAAGATTATGAACACCAAAGCACATTTTGAGGGCTGGCACAAAAACAGTGTTCAGTTAAAAGCTAACATAGTGTTTATTTCATCCCCGAAAATAATATTGTTCTAAATTTTTTACCTTAACTAAAATGTCTATCATTACCTCAAGTTTCATTGACTTGTAATATCTCTTACGAGATTACAGTACACATTTGACGTCATTTATGTTTGTTAAAAATAAATGCATTGTTGTTATTTAGTTGATAGATTTTTTTAAAAACCATTTAAATACAAATGATTTCTTGTCGACAGGAATCCAGCTTCCCTCCATTACCATGACATGTCCACCTCTGCTGATGGCACAACCAAGTCACCAAATAGAATGCACAATTTATAAACATTTTTCAATTTTGGGGGCGGAGTTAAAACTGAATGAAAGGCAGGCTTCATCGTGTGATACAACGTCTTGTTTGTATACTGACAATTACAGAGCTTCTATAGGAGACAATGGCACACACTTATCATTGTCCTTAAATATCACATCAGTCAATAGAAGTGATGGTGGAGTGTTATCATGTGAATGGAAGATTGCTGGTTATGGGGACGATTTCAAAATTAGATGTTATATGCGAGTTTACGGTAGGTATGATGCGAAATATCAATTTTAGTAGCTCTCAAATTATATTTTTATATAATTTATATTTTCCAGGTGTAGGGAAGAGTCACGTATCCATGATAGAGCTATGTTTTCATATATATTTTTCCAAATTCATTATGCTAAATCCTTTTCAATACACTAATCTAATCTTTAATTAACCAGATACTAAACAATTAATTATTTTATAATATTGTATTGTGTAATCTTAGATACTTTATACTAAAATTACTAAACCTATGTAGGCGGAAGTTCTTCTAGTTGTGAATTATTTGGAAGTCTCCCAACTGCCACTGTTGACATACTATAAAAGCATTTATAAACATTCCAAATAATTAAGCTGTACTAGGTGTATAGCTCATATATTGTAAATTTGAAGCTAAATTTAGTTGAATTTAATTAAATTAGAAAATATAAACACACTTTTACAAAATCATATATTACTTGTAGTAGTATAATATATAGTGTTAATATAATAGTATTAATATTTATAATTATTGATGTATTGATAAAGTCGTTAGCCTAGCCATCAAAATTAATTAAGCCCGAACTTAAAACAAGCCTAACCCAAACATGAAAACTTAAATCTTAGTCTTTGTAATAATCATAATAATTTTAAGGGCATCAACATCCACCAATACAAACCCAACAAACCAGAGTAATACATCAATAATTAAAAATCCCCACAACACAGAGCATATTTACCACTCTTTTGTTATAAGCGAATTTTTACTAAGACACGTATTAGCAAACCATTCGATGTGACACCTGCTACGAATGGTATCTCACAACATTCCTGCAGACAAACACACCAAAGTACAGAGCATTTGGCCCAGAAAATAAATATGCATCTTGGCATTGCATACATTGTGGGCTACACCAAATCACTTCAGACTTGTTTAACTCTAAAGACCTGAGTACCACAAACTTGTGTAGTGTCTTAGCAAAATCATAATATAATTAACCCAATAGTTAGAATGAATTTTGCCACACAAATCCATAAAAATAACCATAACAAATCTAATAACACGAATAATTAAAATTTTCCCAAAAAGCTAATAATTAATTTCCAAAGCATAAAAGACCCAGAAGACCTGATCAGAACAGAAAAACAAGATATAATTGCTGTTTCTAAAACCTGGTTAAACCCCAACATTTATAACTCGAAAATCTTTCACACCATCTATAATATTTTTAGAAAAGATAAGTCAGACAATTTATGAGTAGTGTTGCTTGCACTCAAATGAACTATTATAGCTGAAGAAATTGTACCAAAAACAAATCTTAATATAGAGACTGTTTTTGTTTTTTAAAAATAGTTACACCAAACTCATACCACTTATTGTAGGAAGCATTTACAGATCGCCCAATACAAACCTGGAGTATCTGAAAAATCTTTGCAGCCAACTTACATTCATACACGAAAATCGATAAAACTTTCTACTTTGGGTCATGGGGGGACTTTAATCTTCCAGACATAAAATGGATTAGCTGTGCCATAGAGCAACATCAAACAATTAAAGAAATTTACGAATATTTTTTCGAAACTATCAACATCATAAACCTAGAACAAATATATATATATATAAATATCTTCATGTTTTAACCTTACCGTATATCGAGGTGTCTTCCTCCCCAACCGACCAATACGTTTGCAAGAAAAGTAAGTGCGGAAGGGTAGAGAGTTAGCGACACCCAGCCAAAACTCGTTCAATTGAGGTCAATAACTTTGTTCTTTTAGAACAACTGAATAGCATGTATTTCGTAGTGTAGTGGTTATTACATTCGCTTAACACGCGGAAGATCGTAGGTTCAAGCCCACCTAAGATCTTACTTTTTCAATTTTTAAAAATGTTTGTATTTGTGCCCGTTCATTACACTCTTTCCTGAACACGGCAGTAAGCTTTGTTTCTCGACATTTGCATAATAACTTCGTGCTCTCAGTTGTGCTCAATGACTGAAAAGTAGTCAAACACTCTCCTCAAAAATTTATTTCATAAAATGTCACTCAATCATTATCGGTGTATGCTACGACGCGGGAAGGCTATTATTTTATGTTTGGAAAACTAGAGTGTTGCAGGGTGGTGGTGACAAGTATCTAACCGCAGAGCACATGTTATCAGAACAACAATGTGTCGGCAGTTTTCGCCGCCCAAATGCTTCATTCGCTTTGTTCTGATTTCTTCGTGATGTAGTTTGTGTCTTTTTACCCCCCCCCCTTTTTTTTCGTGCAATATTTATAAGTAACTCTGCGACGTATGTTACGCCGTGGGCATTTAGTAGAAATAAAAGCAACGAACGGAAAAAAACAACTAGATGTATTCTTACAAAATAGACAAGGACAAGTCATAAACTACGAAATTATTCCTGGACTGTCAGACCATGATATTGTTAGGGCAACCAATACAATAAAATCTTAAATAAGTAAGATACCTAGAAGTATAATATAGGAATAAATGTAATTCTATAGAATTACACCAATCTGCAGCTAAATCTCAAACATGAAATACGTAATGATATAACACTTGACACAAAAATTTAGTCGAAACCTCCAAAATTAATATATCAACAATGTATGTTGTAAAGATAAACAATAAAAGCTGATGGTCCTTTATTAAATCTAAAATGAAAACTATGGGTCACCACACTAAAATGCTCAGATAATAAAACCTGGCATCATCATTTTCCACCATGGTGACATTTTTATAAATTCAAATAAATTTGAAGAAATATGTAATGTAACTGTAGACGAGATAGCTATACATTAACTCATTAAAACCTAAAAATGAAGAAAGCTACTAACCCAGATAATTCCCCTGCAAGATTAGTAAAAGAACTAAACAATGAACTGTCCCCAATGCTTGTAATTCTTTATCAATCATCTCTAAACATGGGTGAAGTGTCCCAGGAATGGAAATTAGAAAAAATAACTCCCATCTTAAGAAATGTGATAAATCAGATCCTGGCAACTATAAACCTGTATCATTTACTATTATCACCTGCAAATTACTAAAACACATAATACATAGTCGAATAATTACCCACACAATTAATAGATTTAATAGATGATCTGTCAAAAGAATTAGACAATAAGAATCAAATAGATACAAGATTACTAGACTTCTGAAAAGCATTTGACAAAATGCGCAATCTTAGTTTATTTAAAAGAACTCAACTACTTTGGAATCTCAGGTCCCTTACATCACTGGAACCAAGATTTATTTAGGGTAGGGAGCAAA
Organism: Radix auricularia; assembly: GCA_002072015.1. Classification (NCBI taxonomy): domain Eukaryota; kingdom Metazoa; phylum Mollusca; class Gastropoda; family Lymnaeidae; genus Radix; species Radix auricularia. The sequence continues at coordinate 568,098 of MUZC01002932.1, forward strand.
ATTTAATAATTAATTGATCTATGTTTGCACCGATAAAGGTTAACTCAGGAATTCCACAAGGATTTGTGCTAGGTCTCTTACTCTTTCTAAATTTTAAAAATAAATCAATCAATCATAAATAAATCTATCTATCCATCCATCCATCCATCCATCCATCCATCCATCCATCCGAACATCCATCCGACCATCCATCCGACCATCCATCCGACCATCCTTCCGACCATCCATCCGACCATCCATCCGACCATCCATCCGACCATCCATCCGACCATCCATCCGACCATCCATCCGACCATCCATCCAACCACCCATCCGACCATCCATCCGACCATCCATCCGACCATCCATCCGACCATCCATCCGACCATCCATCCGACCATCCATCCATCCATCCATCCATCCATCCATCCATCCATCCATCCATCCATCCATCCATCCATCCATCCATCCATCCTATCTTATCTTATCTTATCTTATATGTTACAGACGCTCCTTCTGTACCGAAGATTATTGCGTCTTACGTATTTCTATGGTTTGTGTTTAGTCCTGTATTCTTACTAGAGTTTTAAAAGATGATAAAGTGGTGGCTTTCCTGGTTTCTTCAGGCAACCCATTGCACGCCCGAATACCGGTCGGAAAGAAAGAAAACTTGTATGTGTTTGTTCTTGCATATGGAATAAGAAAGGTGTTTTTATCTTTATGTCTATTTGAGGGTTGTATTAGGTTATCTTTGTGTTGTATTTCTAAATTAGAATTAATTGCCTTATGTATAATTACTAATTTACTCTTGGTTCTTCTATCCTCTAGTGTTTCAAAGTTTAATGATTTAACTAACGGTGTTACTCTTGTCAGTTTTGAATATTCTCCAGTAATGAATCTGGCAGCTCTTTTTTG
>MUZC01002932.1:575215-581965 GCA_002072015.1 Radix auricularia
TCCGACACCTTCCCTTTCCCTGTACTACAAAGATACTCAACATGTACTTCATACGGTATGTAATGCTTGTCTTGTTTTTATGTGTTAACTAAAATGAGCTAAGGATTGCATTTTTTTATTGTCAGGATTTTAGTTGAACCTTAATTATGATATACAGTAAAACCTCTCATAGGAACACTCTAATAACAAGTAATTCACATAATGAGCACAGAAATTTGAAAAAGTTGCTCCCGTAACGAGCGACATTTCACATGAGTTACGCAAAAAGTTGAAATCTCTTTTTGCCGAGATTCATTTGGGAGCCGGGACTTCCACGTCGATGCACTACTTTGTTTTTAGCACTCGGTTTGTTTGCGTAATATTTCGTGTTGGATAAGACAGTTTTACATAAATTTTTGTGTGCAAAGGGTGCTGAAATGATAATTTTTTTTAGAAGAATAGTCCAGACGAAAACAATCATAAGTCATAAAAATAACAGTTGAATTAATGGAGGAAAGCTCATTAATAAAGGAGGAGGAAGTAGCCGAGCTACAATCTTCAGACGCAATATGACAAATTCTGAAAGCATGGGAAACCTGCATCGTTCTATGAGAAACATAACCGTAAGAAGGAGGTGACTAATTGTGCGACTAATGTATCAAATTATAATGCTCTTACACATTTTCATCAAATTTTGAAGCGTCGGAACATAGTTTTCTAGCTAAAATGGATTAATTATCTGTCATAAATTTATATTTTTATGTTCGTTTTTGTTTCAAATCTAGATTGTATTCGAAATTTTAACAATCTTTAACAATTCATAAGTAATTTTACTTGAATAAATGTTCAGAAAAATTAAGAAAAATTAGTATTTTTAGCAATTTGTATGAGTGTGTATGTTTAATTGTTTGTTTTTATGCGTGTGTTTGTGTTTTATTTCATGTAACAGTATGCAATCGGTTTAATTTCTTTTTTTTTATATGATACATATGTGACTATTCGTGAATTTGTTTGTTTTTTATTTAGTAATATAACTAATCTGTCGAGGATAATGATAAATATAGTTTGAAAATATTGAAAACTTTATCGGTGTGAGGGACAATAATATATCCTGTTTTTATAAGCTAGACTATAAAAACAACAACTTTGAATTCACGCGTCCCATACTAAAAGATAAAACTTTATTTGTTATATTTATTTTTGTTATAAATTTCCAATTACCCTCCAGAGAATACATAAATACGTTGTACTTTTAAAAAATATAAATGTATTTAACGTTACAATTCAACTAATTATTTTATAGTTTAGTCTGGGATTACTTTTAATGGTCCATATTGATGTAAATTACGAATTTAAGAAACGCCTTACTAAATAAATAATAACTTAGGCGTACCTTAAAAGAAAATGATTTTTAAATTTAAGATGTTTGGGATTTTTATTTTATTTTGTTGTTGTTGTTGTTTTTGTGTGACATTTTTCCTCACATTAATAAAGCAAGATTAATTTAAGTCAAAAGGTTTCTTCAAAAACGTATTAAATTGTATTTATTGCAGATGGACGTTGCGTACACTTTTCTTTCTTTTATATCTCAGCTGAGGTCATTAATGATTTTATAGGTGTTGAAAGTAAATGAAATTCTTATCTTTATATTACTCGCTCGTTTACGGAGTATAAAGTGAAGTATTTTAATCGTGTACGATATCTACGCCGAGAGTCAACAACTTTGTTGCAGTTCGTTTATGTTAATTGGACAAAATTTCATATGTTAGAAATAGAAAGTATCTTATATGTAGGTTTATAACAACTTTGGCTTGATCTCCGAAAACCGGAAGAGTTAATTAATTTCAAAGGCAATGTCATCAAAACTATAATTGTTATATAAGAATAAAGATCTACTAGGAAGTTTTCGTGATCTCACTCCAGCTTTAGTTTTTTATAAATCATATTAACCCAGAGAAATAATTTTCGTTTTTTTTAAATTTCAGTAATAAACTAATTAATATTGTGGGTAACAATGTTACGGTTACACCCTCTCATATCTTGTTAACGTAGTAGAGCAAATAATTTCTGGAATTTAATAATCGTTCAATACTTTTTTTTACCAGAAACGTGGATACTCATCCTATCTAATTTGTTTTATTAATAAACATTACCTACCATATGTCTCTGACATTACACCTGGCCCAATCATTCCTCGTCAAGGCTCTGTGTATAGTCTCTCTCCAGTTGTTATTTACACTATCATTGGGTAGGTAAAATAGCCGATTAAATTACCAATAACGATACGTTTCAAATTTGTAATACATGAATTATTGACCTCTAGGTAACTGAATATCAAATTCTATATTCAACAACAACCTCCTGTAATGACAGTGGCACATATTTTTGTGTCGCGTCGAACAATCACAACAAAGCTCTACATACTTTGGGAGGAACTTTGCGAATAAGATGTAAGTAATTTTTATCATGTTAAACGATAAAATGAAGACACATTATTAAATTATTTACATGGTTCTCCAAAAATTCAAAAAGTTGTACAATTTATTCAAATACTATTCTGATGTATCTAGTTCGAAGTTTTAGCGGTATTTAAGGAATATCTCAGTCGATGTATTTACTAACGCCTCAGTGATTGCCGGTATGATCTCAAAGTTTATTATTGGAAAAATAAACGTTATTGTATACCTCTTGTGTATTTTGTTACAAAGATGTCTCATGTTTAAGTTATTTTATTTCAAGTAAAGGTTTACTCTCAGGTGAAAAGATTTCAATCTCTTGTAAACATATAGATGCTTGTATAACAAAAAAAATAACACCTATCGGTACCAAACAATATCAGCTAAAAGTACAAGGTCAATACCGGTATTAATAAATATTGAAAGGAAATTAAATAACAAAATTTTCTACAAATACTTTTACCAATCCATAACAATGTATGCTTAATTTTGTTTATAAAAATGAATGAATGATTAAAGGGTTCAATAAATTTCAGAAAAAGGGGGTAAAAGAAGAATATTTGTTAAAAATGGCCTTTCAAAAAATATATTTTAAAGAACTGATTTTAATTCCTTTTAGTCCAACTTCAAATTCCCTAAGAGAGTTATATTTAGTTAGACCATCAGATATTTTTGCATTACTTATGCCCTTGATGCCTTATGAACTACTACTGTTATCTATCACAAATTTAGGTAAATGATACTTTAAAAACATATTTCACGTAAAGAGACAAATTATTTTTCGTTATTGTTATGTTTGTCTCACTAATGAAATTCGCACGTTAAAGATTATAATTTTAATAGTTAGCGGGCTCTCAGTTTATATTTACGTGTTTTTATTTTTGTCTTTTTACAATCTTTTTTCTAAAAATCTGCATTGCAATTTTTTTATTATAGAAAAGTGTTTTTTTTATAAATAAGAGCTTGCAAAAGTTTCAATTAGTTGCATTTAGGGATGTTAATATTATTGTAAATAAGCTGCCAGGGCACCCATTCAAAAGGCCGCATAATTTTCGCCTCTCACCCCGGCTATTACCATTAAAATATCTAAATATGATTATATTGAAATACTGCTATAGGATAGTCAGTGGCGTAGCTAGAGGGGGCGGTGGGGGTGTTCAAACCCGGGCGGCACTCTTTTAGAGCGGGGTGTTTGTTGGCAGATGAAAGGTGCAAACATTTCTGACAACGACCTTTTTTTTTAAAGGTGGAAAACCCAATGTGAAGAAAAAGATATTCGTCATTTTAAGTATTAACTAACGGGTCGCACAAAATTTCTTTGGCTTCATTATGGCTATTATAACTAATTTTAATCCATTCAAATATATAAGGTTGCTCAAAAGGGTAAGATTTGTATGGAAAATTTATCGGGTTACGACCCAGCTGACTCTTTTATATGGAATCTGTACACAAAAAGACATCACCGCAGGGCCGAATAGTATGTCACGACTGATTTTGGTGGAATTTCTACATGAGCAGAATGATGCGTGAACAAAACCTAAATTGCATGGTGATTCAAATATTGTGTTTAACTAGCAAGTAGTAATTTATATAATTGTTTCAGTTTTCAGAAAATTTTTGCAAGGTAATTATTAAAAATTAAATTTATTTCGTTTTTATTTCATTTAAGTGGCACAAATAATGTTCCATTTAGTATTAAAATACGGTGATTCCTAAAATGTTACGCCTATCGAATTAAAGGAATGTGTAGATAATTTGAATGATGACAAGGAACTGCAAATATTCTAATTTCTCCGTTATAAACACGACAAATGGCATAAATAATTATAATTGACATCTGAAAAAGTTTCTATTAAAACAAAGTCAGATGCTGGAATTTTACTCTCATGCAGTCTTTTTTCTATGTCATATCAATTTTTGGGAGACAGCCTGTTTATTAACCCCTTTTTCAGTCCATGACGACTCTAGGGCAAGTGAAGTAGCGTTCACAAGTTATATTAAGCCACCACTAACGAGCAGGAATTAATGAAAACCAATTTCATGAAACAAAGAGATGTCCAAATACAAAAACTGTTATATCAGCCAAAGAAATTTGTAAAGAGTTGGAAATATCAACTAAACGCTGGGCTAGAAGAAGAAAGAAAATGAGTGGGTACAAATGAGAAGACGTAGTTCTATCTTAAGAATACTAATACACAAAGAAATTGCGTAATGAGAACAATAAATGTGAGCGTTTTTTTTAAAAATAGCACGACAGTAAAACGTTTGGCTAATATCGTCATCAGTACATTAAACATAATAGTTGGTTAAGGTTCTGTCAAAGACATTTTTTTATTTCTTTTTATTTTACGTAAATATTTTATGATGTAGTATATTTTAAGAATTTAAATATTACTTATATAAGTACGTATTTTATGTTTATAGTAATGATGAAGCTATTAGTAGAAACGTTTACTGTCGTGTTATTTAAACAAATAATGCCATGTAAAACGTCATTAAATAAAGTATCAGTAATAAAATACATAATCAAAACTTTAAAAAAAATTTGAACGTTTTGATGTGACATCACATTTAGTAAATACACCCTCTATTCACACATCGTCACAAAGGAGTGAATCTCCTCTTTCCCGGTACGTGACGTCATTCACGGATGGCGTCCTAAAAGGGTGGTAAATTGGAGACCACCCCGGGCGGCTAATGTTCTAGCTACGACACTGCATTTAATGGTATGGAAACAATGAGCAGAGAAGTGCCGAAGGGATTTTTTCCTTTATTATTTGGAGGGGGGGCTGTGGAGGGAAAACAAAGTCTTTTAAAGTTACAGGGTGTTATCTTTCATGACATGGAGGGTTATTTTTAGTTCATGACTGTAAATTTGTTGTAATTAATCAAACTTTTCAGGGACTTCCCCTGCGGAGTAGACAAATCCTCACCATCTATTTTTGTTATTAGAGTGAAAAACAGCTGAACTATTTATAAAAACAATAATAGAAGAAGTATATTAAGAATATGAGCGCTTATTTCAAAGATATCGGTGTATTTCAAGGCAAAAGCCAAGATCTATTCTGTCATTTCTTATTCTTGGAATTGCGGTCGTATTTTCCTTATTTAAATTATTTGAAGAAGCAAAAACTTCTTGTGTTAAATTAATTTAGTTTCATTATCCAAAAGTAAATAAATAAATAAATAAACAAAAAAAAAACAACAACACTAGATTTATAATCAAAACATATTGTAATTTGTCGGCACTGTAATTTATTTCCGGTTTACAATTATTCCGGGTGTTTTTTTGTATTTCACAGCATATATTTCAAACGTTTTATTTTTAAAATGTGATAAATTGTTCGCATGCCAAAATGTGAAATAACAAAAGCCGCATTTCGACTAACGTTGGTAATAGACCTTGTAGCAACATTTTCGCGGGTACAACTAAGTTAATTGCTTGGCAACCGGTACTGGGTTTCACGAGTTCCCGTTTACATGTCTATTTGCATTTATATATTTTTAAAAATCAAACTTGATTTGTATTTTAAACATATTTGAAATGCAAGTTCAAAACACGAAATTTCGAACCGATTGATATTCTGAATCATAACCTATGTGATTTAAAAAAATATAAAAAACTCTCACAAATTCTTTTTGTGAAATGTGTTTTTTTATTTTAAAATATTATATATATTTTATTTATTTTTTTTATATTATTTTTTTTTAAATTTTTTTTTAGGTCTACCAACATTATGTCCTACGGAAGAGAGCATTCCACAATTTGGTATTACATTGAACACTAATTCCACTGTAAATATGTGTATCCACGCATATCCTATGCCTTCAACATTCTACTTATACAAAGGTATTTTTATTTTTCAAATTGCTTTAATTCATGTGTTCCGAAAAATTTTTATTCGTAGGACGGTGGTTTAGAATTGCGTTTTATGGAACCAATTTGTACTAAATTTTATATGATTAAGATTTTCGAAACCTGGTGTTAAATCTCTTAGAAAGATGACATTTTTGGAACTAAGGCTCCATCGTTACGTTTATCAAGTAAAATACGAATCAACATACAAAAAAAAAAACCAACAAAAAAAAACATCTGAAATATTTTTAAAAGAGCTTAGAATTTTTATAACAATGTATTTAATAGAATATTGTTAAAATTTAATAGCCATTGTTATAATAGTCAAGAGGTTATATTTTCCAAATTTCATTTATGTCATTTTAAAACTTTGACTTTTACAAATGCAATAAACTTTAAATTAATATATATATTTAAACTTATATAATCTATCTTTATATATATATATATATATATATA
>MUZC01002933.1:0-56330 GCA_002072015.1 Radix auricularia
ATATATATATATATAATATAAGCATGATATATAATGATATTATTTCTAATTTTATTGAAATGTGACAGTAATCACACAAAGTAAATTTTCGATAGATAACATTTTCATTTAGTGGATACCGATAAAATTGTTTTACCAAAAATATTATTGCTTTCATTGGTGACCTATTATCTCTTATATATTTTTGTCACGTGACTCGTACTATTTTTTGTGTTAAATTTTGAGCCCGATCTCCGTCCCATGCATTGGCTAAAAGCAAAAAAGAAAGAAAGTATTTTCTACAAAATCTACTCAGTCGCATAATCTTGCATAAAGAAAACAATAGAGAATTAACTGTCGAAAGTGATTCATGTATTAGAAACGCGTTAATACCTGGTTCTAGTTTTCTTCTTCTGAATAAACAAACAAGAACTTTGGGAGCTTATTTCTTTTTTTTTTAATGCAGAGCTACTTTAGAATTCTGTGCGCATAATAAATAAACAATCCCAACAATTTCGATTGTCAAATATGTCCTGAGCTCATATTAACTAAATGCAAGTAGATTATAATAAAATATACTAATTAATACGCTTTATTCGGATCTATTATAATTCACCAACTCTCTTGCCTTCACCTTCTACCGCCTCAATCATCTAACATCTTCGTCTGTATCATCATAGCTTATTTGTCGAATGCGCTTAGAACATTCATTATGAAGAAATAATATTCAAGTACATGGTTGGCGAGACGACTTTCTTTGCCTTTTATAAAACAACTGTTCGCTAATTTGTATTAATTTATGTGTCTACAATGATATCTTACAAGTGTTTGTTTACTTACACTTTAAGTGTTTAATACATTCTATCTTTTTTCTGTGATTTTCTTTCTTTCTTCTTCGTCAAAACAAAAAGTTGGTTTATATTCGAATATTTATTTTTGTTGGGTAGGCATCATTTAAAATATATCATAACACTTTTTTCAAAAATATGTTTTCTTTTTATATTCTACATCAAAAGTTTCAATTTTGGACTTTGACGAACTTCATTTTAATTGACGTCGATAGCTGTCAAAACGCTAAGAAACCAGAATGGACTCCATAAAATATGACCATTTTTAAAAATAATTTTGGTTGCAAATCGATTTGCTCGTATACTCAGTGTATCATTTAGTGGCGCCTCCATATTAGAGAAGCCCTAAGCTATATAGCCTGTGTAACTTTTACGTTAATCCCGCATTTTTAACATTCACGGGAATATTAAAATCAAAACCTCCCATTAAATTTGGAGCAGAAAAATTAACTCTGCAAATTCTAATGAAACTGGAAACTTAAACTCATAGGTTAAGCTATTGAATCGCCCAAATTTCTTGTTTCTGAAAAGACGTAAATTTCGCCTTCATATTCCCAGATAAATATCAAGGAAATAGTCCAGATTGAAACATCGTTATTTAAAGGAAATTGAGTCCTAACGATGAAATCGATTTCTTGGCAATAAGGCGGATCGAAGCAGTTCATAACCTTCATAAAAAATTGCGTATATATTAAAAGTTCATGGTTTTAATAGCTGAAATCCTCAATAGATTTAGGAGGTGAGGTTTAAACATTTAAAGCACAATCTAGAACAAGTGTATCAAATCCAAGCCCTGTGGGACACATCAGAAAAATTAATTCAGACCCGAGAAATCTTGACCGTCCAACAATTGCGCCCCGATCCTAGAGGTAATAATATTTTAATGGTATGCGATATCTCAGTCAGCAGCATTGTTTAACAATATGCTTGGTACACTTAAGTGGCGTCCTTTCATCACAATTGGCAGAACTTAAATGTGTGTACTGAGTTGATGTTCCGACAGCTTTTAATTTTATTTTTTGTTTTGTTTTGCGTGTATTGAAAGAAGTGCAGTGCTTGGATACTACTGCACTTATTTAAACCACTTTTCTAAAGTGAGATCAATCAAACGTCTGTCTGTTGATTAGGGCTGTCAATATTGTTGAAAAATGCTGCCCGGGTACCCGTCCAAAAGTTGAACGGGTACCCGGGTTACCCGTTCGAAATGCCTCAAATTTTCGTCATTTGTTTTATACCCGCTATTACTACCATTAGCATTTTACTGCTTTGTTTATTGTGGAAATGCAAATTTTTTATGTAATGAGTCAACGATTGTAAAATGATGACATTTAAATACTACTGTAGTACAGTGGTGTAAAAACAGTGAGCAGAGGTGTGGTTAGGTGATTTTTTGAGCAGGGGGATGCTAATGGTATGATGACATGACATAGCGGGTTATTTCTAGTTCATCGCTGTAGCTGACAACTGTTTTAATTAACTAAACTTTTCAGGACTTGCCCCTACTTAGTGGATCCATCCCCCAGCATTTATTTTTGTAATACGGTACAGATTGTTCAAATGATTGAAATATAATTTTATAAATAAAAATTTATAAAAATAACTACCCCACCACAAGAATATAACAGGTGTTTATTTCTTTTAAAGTATAGTGGGGATGGGATTGGAGACATATGTTAGTGGGAGGGGGGTGGTAGATAAAAGAAATTGGCGCGTCTCAATCGGGGACAAAGATGAGCGGCGCATTTCAAAGCCAAGGTCATTTCTAGCCATTCCTAGTTATCACTCTTGTGTCCTGTTTTGTGTCATACTGAGTGGACGGACCCACCCCCCACCATTTATTTTCGTTATTATAGTGAAAATCATTCAACGATTGAATTTTTTTTTTAAGTATGGTAGGGATAGGAGTGGAGACACGTGTGCGTCGGTGGGGGGGGGGGCATTGGCTCGCTCTGTGGGTAACAACGATAAGCGGCGTATTTCAAAGCCAATGCGAAGGTCATTCCTAGCCCTTCCTAGTTAATAGTAGTTATCGGCGTTGTGTTCTATTTTCCTTATTTGAACCATTCAAAGAACTAATACCTTTTTGTTTTAAATAATTTTTGTTTCATGTTACTGAAAAAAAAAGTGTATCAAAATACTTTGTATTTTGTCGGGACCGTGTTTTATTTCCCTTTAACACGTATATCTTTTTAAGCATTTTCATGTTAATACGTATTTCGCAACATTTATTTCAAACGAAAAGTTTTAATTTGATAAATTATTCTCCAGCCGAAATTTGAACACCGAAGAGCCACAGTTTAAACACTGGTGGTAAAGATATTGCAGTAACATTTTCACGGGTACCCGGGCGCCATTTTACTACCCGGGTAATTGCTCGGCAACGGGTACCCGGGTCCCGGGTACGCGTTGACAGGCCTACTGTTGATGCACAATCACAATTAATTTTTTTGTTAAAAAAAAAAACACATTTATTTATTTAAAAGATGTCTTTTGAAATGACGTAGATCTACAGTTTTTCGGGATAAAGGGTAGAAATATAATTTTCATTAAATTTTTTCCTGTTTTTCCCGAATTCTAAATTGTGATTTACGTTATGTCCCGCCGCATGATTGAGTTCCATGGTCTCTGATGTCAAGCCGAATTAAACAAATGGAAAAAGGCAAACAGCTTTAGCCTTGCGTCACAGAATCAATTCTGGGGTGAAAGTGGGAAAAGAATGTGGAGGGGAATCCGATTTCATCTCGAGATAAATTTCTTTGACATATTCAAACACTACTTTTTGAAAACAAAACCATGGAAAGACAGTAAACCCGTAAACGAAACACTGCCTGTAACAAACCCATTCCTAAGAATGTAATCACTGTGTGACGTCTGTGTTCTGGCGATGGTGGCTGGCTAACATATAAAGTTAACTTTTAAAGATGGCGGGGCTGAATCGCTTTATAAAAGGAAAAGTACATCACAGTTACATAGGTCATGGTTTCCCAACCTAAGGGTTGTTGGAAATCGCGACGTATTTTCCAAAAAAAACAAAACAAAAACAAAAACTTTGTTTAATGATGTTTTGAAGTTGAGATATGTTAATTGCCTTGTTGAATTGAAACATGAAATGAAATATTGTTACAGGAAGAGCAATGGAAACATGACCCTTTGATACATTGTAACTTCATAGAAATTAAGTGAATATTATAACATTTCACGAAAATCTCGGTGAATTTTAATCCAAGTTGCAAAATTTGCGAAGAAAAATATATTTTGGAAGAATGGTCGCGTTTTAAAACCAGTAGGTTTGATACTGAGTTTTTAGGAGTTATTTTTCTCTTAACTTTACTTGATCGACTTGACACAAAGTGGATACGCAGAGTTTCTAGTTCGGCGATTGTGTTCGTAAGACTCCGACTTTTCCCATCTCTGTTTTCTGACTACGGCACGTTCAGTCAAACATACGACAGACGTGACGTGACGTAGCGTTATATTTTAAAGACTGAAACAAAGATCAGTTAGTGGTTACTTTATCGCGATAGAGTCCAGCCATGTTGGTTTGAATAAAAAAAAAATATCGACTCAATAAAAACATTAATATACAATTTCTATTATCGTAAATAAAATGCAAAAGAAATAAAATGTGAAGACAATAAATATTAAGTTTTATCTTTTAACTTACACTAACTTAAACCAATGCCTTCGTCGGTGCAAATAACATACAGTACTTACATAATATATTAAATTCTATTTAAATTATTAAGAAATAATATATCAAGAAAAATAGTGCTGTAAATATAACAAGAAATTTAAAACAGCATTAAAAAAAATTACACAGGAGGAGAGATGAACTCAGTGACGTAGCAAGTGTTAGTGTCGCAAGAAGTAACTGACCCTTCCACCAAACCCTATATTTGCCACTGATCCTATATCCCGGGTTTTAAAAAAAAAATATTTTGTCATTCGTCCGAGTCTTCGATCTATACGTTGACGCTGTAGATTCTACAGAGAAGAAGACAAACTTTATTTTCAGCCACAAAGCGCTAGCTCCTATTTCTTCTATGTGGATTATCAATATTGCCTTGCAGTGTACTCAGTTTTGTCGTGTTTACAGTACGTGTGCCATGAACACACAATGCAGTTACAGACCAATTAATGATGGGCGCATACATTATGAACAAAGCAAAACACTATAAAACAATCTCTCTCAGTGGCAGCGCAAATACACACACAAAGTTTGTCAATATAATTGTTTGTCATTTTCTAAATGTGACAAAAAATAGTTCTTTTTTTTTTTTTAACAATCTACTACTGACGAAAGAATTGTCAACGAATAATTTTTTTTTTGAAAATTAACTTAATTAAATTGATTATTTGTAAGTTAATTTCATTTTCAGAATCCTTCATTGTGTAGTAGTTTAATGCAATGCGCTAACATTACTGAGCGTCTTTAAAATAAAATACTAGGGATGTTCTTTTTTAATTTAACTTTGGTTTCTATAGAAAGAACCGACCGCTACAACATTTCACATGGCTAGTTAATAAGGACCTAATGATAATAATAATAACCCCTTTTCAGACCATGGGGCAAGTTAAGAGTTTTCACAAGTTTCATTTAGCCACCACTAACGAGCAAGGGATAGTGTGGCTAGCATAATGTCCCGCTAGACCACCGCGCCATTTATTTTTAAAAGGCCTTAAGCCTAGGCTTTTTGAGATATATTCGTCCGGATATTTTATGACAGTGCCAAATAAGTCTATTCCTCAATCGGACAACTTTTTTAGGGCCCACAGGGTGTAGCCTATTAAAAAACCGCTAATGTGACACGGTTTAACTTAGTTAAAGATAAGTATTGTTTTTTAATAAAAAAAAACAAATAATTAACCCTTTTCAGGACGTCGGTTTGAAATACTTTTATTGTCTATAGTGGCTTTTGGTAATGCAGCAGTTCTGGTACACTGGCATTCTTTGTAATCGATCTTTGTATTGATGTATAGATTTTGTCTTGTAGCTTTTGTCCATAAGCATCGGTGGCAGAATGAATTGATGGATTGGTAAATAAATGGCAGATCAATGGGCACAGGCGGCGGCACTTTAAAATATGTTTTCAAAAAAGTACCAGACATTGGTTATCCTAATTAAAATTTATATTTTATTACGAAATATTTTTTATGTTGGTGAAATTTTCAAAAGCTCTTTTTATTATAGAATTTTAAAAAAAAAAATTATTTTAAGATTAAAAAAATTATTATGAATAGAGCCACACAAGTAATTACCGTTCTGTAATGTGAGATGTAAGTGACAAAAAGCGGTAGATGGTGGTCTTGCTGGAGGCTTCTTTGGCAGTCAAGACCAAACTTGACGGCAGCAACACCCGAGGGTCTAGTATTATCCCACCCAAATTTTTAAGTTGACTTATAGAGTATTTTATCAATATATCCTTCAAGTAAAACGAGATCTCAATAAAACATGTTGACGTCATCCCCTACCTAAAGACTTTCTGTTTTCATTTTTGATGACGTAAGGACGGCATTCTCTTCTTGTGTGGTCGCGGCTTCACTGTGAGTATTTTCACGTTAATAGAAACAAATTTTAACCCTTTCATCACAATGTTTGTTCCTTGTTGACGCTCCCTGACTAAAGACCACAAAAATTGTTGTCACATTTTCTTTTCAATTTAAATCATGAAGTAACGCATAGCGTTTTAAATGATAAATGAAGTTTTGACAAATTTAACTATTCCCAATATACTATAATTACGTATCTCTAAATAAATTAATTTTCTTTTTCACCAATTATAAAAAACCTATTCATGAAGCCTTATGACGTCAACTATTAAGAGCCTATTAAGAGCCTCATGCTCAGGGCGGCTGAGACCATTCCAAATGAAAAATTGAACCAATGGAGACGACTGCGCCCGAATACAAAGAGAATTTTTTCGCCATTTTAACAGAGCAGACCAAACCTAATATCAAACGTAATGTTGCGACAGTAGCGTAGCGAAGGGGGGGGGGCAATTGCGCCGGGCGGCACTTTGCCAGGGGCGGCAAATTCCTGGTCGTTAATTTGTTTCTTAGAAAACATGAATAAGAAAGTCTAGCTTTTTATCGAAATAAAAGAAAAATCAAATAAGAAAATAATAACAGAAATAAATGAACAACCCTGAGGCATATGAGCTTTTTAAACTTCAAAACTTCAAACTCCTTATTGGATATAAATTCTGCTCATACTAATTCTAGTGTAAGTAGTATGATAATGTAAACCGAAGTAGTGGTAGCTTTTATGATTCTTAAAATTTGACAGCCGCTCCTGTTGTAAAACCAAAACTTTGTGTACATGAAACATGGGCTAATCGAAAGCTTGGAGCAGCACACTGTGTGTAAAGTGTGGGGGGGGGGGGCTAATTCCTCATTAATTAGCTTCAAAAATGAATAGCGTTAAAATAAAGTTTATTAAAATAAAATAGAGGCAAAGATGAAAAAAAACTCAAAGGAAAAACTAATTTATATTATACTCGTGAACGTTTCCATTGCCAGTACTTTAAACTCCCTTATGAATCTTAAGTCTTCTGATACTAATACTACTAAACTGGAAAACATAGCGCCTGAATTAATGAACAAATATGGTTCTAGAATTTTCTAATTTTTTAAAGTTTAATTTAAACGTTATTAATGTACTGGAAAAAAATTATTGGCGTACTTACATTGTTTATTCTACCAACAGTTAATTTCAGGAAGTTAAAACTTTGCACGCATATAGCCAAACGTAGCCACCCATAAACAAGTGCTTAAAATTTGCAACGTTTTTTTAAATCGGAAAGGATCAGAAAACTGATAAACAAAGAACGACAATAAGTTTTGAAAAAAAAGTGCAGGACGTTGTTTGTTTGTTTGTTTGTTTGTTTGTTTGTTTTTTTTTTTTTTTTTTTTTTTTGTTTTTTTAAATTTATTTTTGACACTATTAAATCTTGAAGTGGTCCATTAATGACGTCACCCAATTTTAGCCGGTTTTAACCATCCTCCCTCCTCGTTACAGTTCGTCACAAAATCGTAGACCCCTTTCAAATACGACATCACAAAGGTGTGGACCACATAAAAGCGGTATTTTCTATTTAAAAATGAGCATGTTTTAAATCACTTTATTGTCATTTTAGTATGTATATAGTTTCAGGCTGCGATCCAATATCATAACAGGCGTGAATCTGTGCAAAACGTCATAAAATAAATAGTAAGGAATCGAATATTTAAGTGAAACTGTGAAATAATCTATCGTGTTTTGACGTGACGTCACAACTCTTCACCCCCTCCCCCTCATCACACATCGTCATAAATGTGGGAACCCCCCTCCCCCTAGGTGCGTGATGTCATTTATGGGCTGACACTGTGTTTTTGAGGTTATAGAAAGGACAATACTGTTGGAAATATAGGCAATTTTCCGAACTAATGCATTTGATTGCAAAGTACGATGGAGCACTCCCAGAACATCTTCAGACTAACAGACGCAGGAACGTCGCTAGTCACAATGAAATATTTTTATTTTAGAAACTATGTCAAAGATACCCAAAATTATTTACAAATGTATAGTGCAAGAAAAAATGCTAATCACAAAAAGCTCACTGAGAAATCGATTGAATACTTCAAGGATGCTTGGACATTTGGTACATTTTTATGTGGAGACCTCATCATTTTAATCGAATTTTCAACTCAAAATACGAGCAGGGCCGGCCTAAGGGAATTGGAGGACATAGGCGAAGTGACTTTGGTGGCCCGTAATGTAAAAGAAAAATAACATTTAAATATGGAAATATTCTTGTTCGAGGCCCCAACTAATGATGACACTATTCGGAGGCCCTAGGCAGCTGCCTAGTTTGCCTATGCCTAAAGCCGGCCCTGGTACGAGAGAGTAAATTTTTGGTGATCCAAAATATTTATCACTGTTATTAAGAAAGATCGTTGAGAAGAAAGTTCTATTACTCATAAGATGAGATCACTGCAGAAATTCATGTGAGATTTTGGCAGGTATGTAGAATTTAGAAAACAATTTTCTTACACCAGGCAATCTGCTAGACTTTGAAATTTTGCCTTTAAATTAGAGTATACAAATGACATTGTCAAGCAAAGACTATTTAATCCCACCTGTAAAAAAAAAATTAATGAGTTCAAGACCAGTTGATTTATTAAAGTTGATAAGATACGGCTCAAAGTTACCTTGCCTAAAATAATGTAATTAATGTGAACATTGTTTACAATTATCTTAAGTAATGCAAGGTTTTAAAACAGCTTTTCTGTAATTAACTTTATGAAAAATTAATTAGACTACGATCAATAACAATTACACAAAAATTGTCTAATCTATTGCTATTATAATTTTGGCTATTCAGCATGGCAAGACTGAAAACCTTGTTATAGGTAATAGGTATTCTAAATAAATATTTCAAATTATAACTACATTCAATTTAAATATTGCCCTCCATAGTGCTTATCTGAATATTCATTAGAATATAAAGACAAAAATTATTATTCTACCACTAGTAGTTTTTCAAATATGAATTTTTGAAAATTCAAAAATGGCCGCCGACACTTCGTGTGCAAAAGTGTGTTTTCGCACCATATAACTTTAAAAAAAATGTTGGGGAGCTTTCCAACTTCTCTCCCTCACAGAAAAGTATACATTTAACAAGCTCAATTTTTCAGGTCTGACACAGTGTTATAAATTAACATTTAATTCATTCCAAAGTGAGCTAAATCACGATTTGACAAAATTAAAAAAGGGAGACAAAAAGTCAATTTTACTTCCTTTTTAAAAAATCATAAAAAATTAACCCAATCAGCTAAAAATATAAATTTACAAACATCTAAAGACCATTTAATGCTCTTTATAAAGAAACTGACTGGCACGTGATAAATTTACTGTAAAATAAACAGAATTTTTAGAACAGTGTATGGTCACAAAATTTAAGAAATTTGATGAACTTTAAAAAAATCACAACAAATTAACCAAGTAAGATATCCAAGCAGAATTTTGACCATATTGTTTTAAATTATCTTTATTGCAATAGAAAGGTACATACGTTTTATAAAATGGACACATAGTGTTTAAAAAAAATTCCCCAAAAGTGATACTTTAAAATCTAAATTTGATAAATTTGGACATGATAAATTAAATTAAAGGGAGCGGCAATTCAGCACTGACATTGTACATTTTATTGTTAATCACTTTCACTTAACATGTCAATTAATTATAAGAAAAATGCCATATTTCCATGTCTGATGGTTTGAAGATGTTCCTTATTTACAATGTTACAATGGTTTTCTGGTTAGACTTCCACTTCAACACATCAACAAAAGCCTGTGAAAAAGAACGTTTATTTCTCTTTTTAGCAATAGTAATTGTATAATTAAATTAATAGTAAATTTATCACTAATGATTATTGACAGAAGTAATAATAATGATCCTTTATTAACTAAATTACTAGCCTGCTCAAATGTTTTACATTAGTTTTAAAATGTATAATTACCATCATGTTTTTTGCTCGATATTATTGAATCTCTGTTGCTTTATGACGAGTATAAATAATTTCATGTACCCAAGGCCCAGTTATTTTGGTTCTTATCCACTAAAATAATACTTAAAATAAATTACATTTTCAGGCAATATAAATATATCCATACATTTTAGAAGTAATAGGCTTTGGGCCTTCATTTATTGATATACTAGCGACTTCCCCGCGCGTTGCTGTGGGAAGGTGGAGAATTAGTGATGATTGAGTGAGTGCATAAAGAAAACTATATTTTGGCCCCCGGCGCCCAGCAAGGGGTATTTTAAATATTATTTCACCTGCTGCCATCACGGAAGTATTTTTAACAAACCCCAAAGTTACATGGGTTTACCCATTTTGGAAATAGGAAAAATACTGCTTTTCAATTTATAAATAGCACATAATAGGAAAAAACACGTTTTGAGGCCCCAGCCTGAATGAGTGTGAATTTTAAAATTATATTACCCCACTTTTCGTCGTGAGAGGGTACCCAACAACTTCCAAAATTGTATGCTTCTACCTATATGGGAATGGGAGAATTAGTGATTTTTACTTTTTATATAGTTAATATTAGAAAAAAAAACTACATTTGGGCCCCCAGTAAGGGATATTTTAAATAATTATTCACCTGCTACCATAGTGGATGTGTATTTAACAAACCCCAAATTTTCATGCGTTTGTCTATTTGCGAAACAGAGAATTAGTGATTTTCCATTTTTTATAGCACATATAAGGAAAAAAACACATTTGTTAGGCCCTGGCCCTCATGAGTGTGCATTTTAAAATTATTTTACGCCAATTTTCGTCGTGAGATGATACCCAAAAACATCCAAAAGTTTTATGTTTTAACCTACACGATGAATTGTGGAATTTGCGATGAGTCGGTTTTTAATATAAGAAAAACTTATATTTGGACCCCCGGGCCCCCTATGAAGGGAAATTTACCACTCCCTTTCGCCAACTTTCATCGGGAGATTGTACTCAAAAACTTACCAAAGTTTCATGCTTCTACCTACATGTGGACAGGGAGAATTATTGATGTTCAATTTTTTATTTAGTTATATTATGAAAAAAACTACTTTTGCTCCCCCCCTCGCCTCCATTAAGAGATATTTTAAATTTTTATTCACCGGCTACCATCGTGAAAGTGTAATTATCAATTCCCCAACGTTTCATGAGTCTACCTACGCGAGAAATAGGAGAATTAGTGATTTTCAATTTTTTAAAATCTCATATAAGAAAACAAACGTTTTATTGGGGCCCCGGCCCCCAATAGGTGTGTATTTCAGAGTTCTTTAACACCAAAATTCGTTGTGAGAGGGTACTTAACAATTACCCAAAGTTTCATGCTCCTACCTACACGGAAAATTGAAGAATTAGTGATAAGTCGGTTTTTAATATAAGAAAAAATATATTTGGGCCCTTGGTTACCAATTAGTGGGAAATCTAACATTTTTTTTGTTGCATATTTTCGTCGGGAGCTTGTACTCGACAATTTTTTAAATTTTATGCTTCTACCTATATTGGAAATAGGAGAGTTATTGATTTTAAATTTTTATATAGCTCATATAAGGAAAAAAACGTTTTGGGGGCCCCGGTCCCCATTAGTTGGAAATTTAACATTCTCTTTTGCCAATTATAATTGGAATAATGAACTAAAAAAAAATTACAAAGTTTCATGCTTCTAACTATACGGGAAATAGGAGAATTAATGATTTGCAAATTGTAAATAGCTCAAAGAAGGGGAAAAAAACTTTTTGGGGCCCCATTATTTTTTGGCCCCAGTATTTCTATGAGTGGAAATTTAACGTTCTCTTTCGCCAATTATCATCGGGAGATTGTACTCAACAACTTCCTAAAGTTTCATGCTTTCTACCTACATGGGGAATGGGAGAATAAGTGATTTTCAGTTTTCAAATTTGGGCCCCCCGCCCCCAAGTAAGAGATATTTTAAAACATATTTCACCTGCTATTATCGTGAAAGTTTTTTTATCAACTCTCTAACCTTTGATGAGTCTACCTACTCGGGAAATAGGAGAATTGGTATTTTTCAATTTATATATAGCTCGTAAAATGAAAAAATGGTTTTCGGGGCCCCATCCCCCAAAAGTATGAAATGTAATATTCTCTTTTGCCAATTATCGACGAAAGCATGTACTCAAAAAATTCAAAAGTTACATGCTTCTAACTACACGGGAAATAGGAGAATTATTGATTTTCAATTAGTATATATCATATATAAGAACAAAAAAAAATTTGGGGCCCCGGTCCCAATGAGTGTGGATTTCAAAATTCTTTTTCGCCAATTTTTGTTGTAAGAGTGTACCCAACAACTTCAAGAAAGTTTCATGCTTCTACCTACACGCGAAGTTGAAGAATTAGTGATGTAGATAAAAAAAAGTTTTTGGGCCCCCAGCCCCACATGAGTAAGATTTAAAGATTCTTTTACATCACTGTTCGTAGTCAGAGTGTACCTAACAACTTCCCAAAGTTTCATGCTTCTACCTACACGGGAAGTTGGAGAAATTTTGATTTTCATTTAGTATATAGCTTATATAAGGAAAAACATTTTTGGGGCCCCGGCCCCCATGAGTGTGAATTTCAAAATTCTTTTTCGCCAATTTTTGTCGTCAGAGGATACCCAGCAACGTCTTAAAGTTTCATGCTTCTACCTACACGGAATGTTGGAGAATTAGTGATGTAGATAAAAAAAGTTTTTGGGCCCCCGGCCCCACAAGAGTGAGATTTAAAAAAAAAAATTCGACAATTGTCGTAGTGAGAGAGTACTCAACAACTTCCCAAAATTTCATGCTTCTACCTACACGGGAAGTTGAAGAATTAGTGATGAATCAGTGAGTCAGTGAGGGCCTTCCCTTTTATTAGTATAGATTTTAACAACTTATACTAAAAATACAATAAGATTAAGCCTAGACTCGGACATTTAGGGAAAAGGATGAAAACATTACTTTAGAAACAAATTAAAATAAAATAAATGCATCTATTAAAAATCGATTGTGAGAATGTTAACATATCATAAATATTTACTTATTAATTAATTTGATTAGTCATTCAATAAAGAATATTTCTGTTTTTTAAAATAATAAACAACATAAAATTTATAGTAAGGTTCTGTAAAGTAAAGGCATTCTATCATCCCCGGTTTAATAATGCTTTGACCCAGAACTAATTTTATGCTCGAATCGATAGTACACTGAAAGTTTACTGATTTATCGCTAATTGCAGACATATAGAACCGATATAAAATAATGGCTAAAGCGAAGTATGTGGACTGTGACGTCACGACGCTACCGGTTGTCTGAAAAGAAAGTACTATAAATTCTAAAAGGATTATAAAAAATTGAAGATTTTAGGGTTTGGGTTAGGTATACGGTATAGTTATAGAATTTTAATTTTAAAGCTTTTTTAAAGGACGTGCTATATCAACAAAGAAGGCCGACATACTTCGCTTTCACCAAAATAAATATGATAAAGTAGTTCAACATTTCATAAAACTAGTAGTACATTTCATTTATTACTTAGTTATTGTAAATTAAATACAAAGGAATTTGAAATAACACTTGATCGCCGTTTTGCGTCGAACTAAGAATCGTGGCATTAATTATCGATAACCTGTACACAAATAAATAAACAAATAAACTTAATTAAAAGTACATTTTAATTAAATTAAACATACTAGAAGTTAAGATTATGTTTTACTTAAATTTTTCAGCATTAAAATCCATTAAAAAGTTGCAAAATTTGATAATTTTGATAATATAAAGCTTCTGATAGCTTTCCTTACTCAGTGCGTCTCGCCGCTTAGCGAAAAACGTAGCGGCTAATAACACTAGCGTTGTGAGGTTTGTTTTAGGAATGGCGGAGAAAAGCTGAGTTAAAGGGCAAAAGCAAAATGATAACAGTTTTATTGGAAATTGAATGAGCTTTCTGAAAATATTTTTTGCTCGCTGTAAAATTACGGTTTCATAGAAAAAAAAATCAATTTTACTAGAATAATTGCCAATTTTTACCATTTAATTTCATTTTATCGCAAGCAAATATATATCAGATGATAGAACCACATTTCCTCTTTTTAAAGCAGTAGGTTTATTTTGCGTATGTTAAATCTGAGAGCTTCGCTGCTAATTGGTGAGACACGAACTCGCCAGAACGATTTTGACTTGATGCGCGAAAGATTGTTCCATCGGGAAAACAGAAATTTTCAATTTATAAAAGAATAAAGTAGAGTCTATTATTTTTATCTCTAACATAAATATTTATTGCATCATTATTACTTTCTAATAACAACTAGATCCATCTTTACTTTACAGCGTTAACAAATTTTTCGGGGTAGGAGGGCGGCAAATTTTGGTGTTGCCCCGGGCGGCACATTCCCACGCTACGCCGCTGTGTTGCGGGCCGAACTTGATAATATTCAGTGAGTGGGAAACTAATCATTTTCATACAATTGTATAGGTGAACATACGTTCAGCCCCAAATTGGCTTTTAAATAATTACTCTTTACTAACTTTGTCTTCCAAACATACAAAAAAACAAACAAACTATATCGTGCATCTACCGACAGAAGATTTATTTTTACAACTGACATGGTAGAGGGGTTCTTACAAAATTTCTTGTATATCGACAAGTCAGTAAACTCATTGTTTGATGTTTGTGAATTTTTTCCTTTCAAGGTTTATGCAACTTTAAAAATTTCCCGACGCGTACTGTGTTTCATTTCTTTCTTACTTAACATTTAGTCTTTTTCATTTTTTAAAAAAAACCTATGGTGGGTTCTATTTTAACAAATTTGTAGTTTGTTTTCGCTTATATTTAATTAATCTTTCCTCATTGTATTTTCATTCTGGAAAACAGCTGCTTATCATGTATGTCTGTAATATTGCTTTAAAAGAACTCTAATAATTTATGCATAAAACTGTTAGCAGATTTCTTTCCAAAAAAATATTTTTACCCACAGATTCCTAATGCCATGGACTTAGAACAATACGTCATCGTGGTACAAAGCAATACTTCTACGGCCTGCAACAGTCAACTCGACATCAGCGTTAATTACTCCATACCAAGTAGCCGCCTAGCATTAGAGCATTTGTCTTTTAGTATTCTCTAGTGTTTAAAGAATTGTTTAAGTGTTTTAGAATTGAATATTCAAACTAAAATTAATTTTATGGTTTCAGTTTCTATTGTAAGTATTAGTTTGGACATGCTATATAATAATTTTTTAAGACTTTAAAAATTAGTAATGGTCATACATTTTGCGCATGTGGTCGCAAAAAACAAATGAAGAAAAAATTTTTTTTCCTTTTTTAATCTATATGTTGTATATTCAAATCATATAGTTGCATTTTTACCCAACTCCCGTTGATTCAATGACTTGAAATTGTAAACGATTTCAAAATTTTATTGACGACAGGCATAAAAAAAAAATTAAATTATTTTTTACATAAATGATGATGCCATCTGTCCAATCACTACTTCTCTTTCATATGTGACGATGTTTTTTAGATCAACTTACCAACACTTTTCTGTGTGTTTTGAACGATATTAAATGAACTTTTTCCCCTCTTTATCGATTTTCGAACAAATAAAGTCATTGCCTTGCATTTTGAAGGTATAAATATTTCAAATTCAAATAGAAAAACAATTTCATTTTGTTTTTAATTAGACAATGTTGCTTTGGACTTTTGATAGGGATAGTACCCAAAGCGACAGTTTAATTCAATTCAAAAATCAATAATTACTTTTTTCAATATATTTATTTGCTAAAAAATAATCGTAACATAAGGTCAAAAAACATTGGAAGCATTAATGTTGTCAGTGAATTACTGACAAATATAACTTAATTTAGTTTACAGTACAGAAAAGCATTACTTTCTGTAAAGCGTACAAGTCTACATTAAATATAAATAATGTTTTAAAAATGTCTTCAGTCTTAAAGATCAGGCGAAATAATTGTTTTTTCTGTTGATTGCGAAGTGTTGAGTCTCCATAAATTTTAAAATTTTCCAATTATGTTATAAAATATTAAATTTTCATTAAGAACTTTCTATGAACATTTTTTAAAATTCTGTAAATAATCGATTAATAATGGCAACTTTTTTGTTATCATATAATTATTATCTAACCTTAAAATGTTTTTCACTTTAAAATTTAAAAAAAAGTTTTGTGTATTAATCATCTAATCATTCGAAAGAACATAAACATTCACAATTTTTCAATAGGTGCGCGCGATTCAAGTTTTTCTGTTGTTTTTTAAACCTTTAAATAAAAATAAATTTGATTAATATTTTTACGGATATTAAACATTTTAAATTCGGTGGGAACAATTAAATCTAGTGCTCTTAAGATTAAAAAATCATGTTAAGCCTGGTCCCTTTTGGAACTCAGGACGTGTTAGCGCATTTTCGTATTATGTATCAGTACTTATGTTAGATATCAGCATTATGTTTAGTAATTGTGTTTAGATTTTAGACATATTTTTATGAATTTTCTTGTGTAATGAATATACCTGACAAAAAATGTATTTAAAAGTCATTTCTTTACATTTTAAATTTTTTTATTTTCTCTTTAATCTAACTACAAGTGGTTTGTGGTCACTGAAATAGGACTCATAAATGAAACATTCTAAATTGTAATCAGCTAATCGCCCAAATACTCCGTCAATTGTTGTTTGATAGATCGTAGTTGCCAATCTTGGTGAAAGTAGTTGAATGTTGAAGCTTGTTTCGAAAAAGTTTTCAATTTCTGCCCCTGGGCCGCTAAGATCTTGATTGAAGTCACCACAAATGATGACGTAAAACTCTCTAAACTTTTACACATATTCTAATGACGTCAACAACAAAAAACTAATACTTTTGATAATACTAAGACTTCCGGCAATGGCGGCCGTTGCCTGCGCCAGTGTTATCTCTCGATTCGCAATGTTTTTGGTAGTTTTAACGGTTTTTTTTAACGTATCGAGTAACTGAGTGTTGATGCACAAATGGCAGGTCAGGACATACAAAAAACATATATACATCATGGGTCTAGGACTTATGGATGCTGAGATCTAGGGTGATGACGGACAGACGGACAAAACGGGTGCAATAGCGCATTCGACTTCTCGAAAATGCGCTGAAAAGCAATTGATCAATTTTTATTTAAAACGAGTTGTATTGCAGCAGTTAAAAATTTGAATTTTATTAAATATACCAACACGATTTTGCATGTTTATTTCGGTTTTGAAATTGTTCCAATTTTGATATGGAAAAAATATTTAACTTTTGGGTGCTCGACTCAAATAACATGGATTATTCTCTTTAGATATTTAATTAATTTTATATTTCCATAAATAAATGAAGATAAGACGCCATTTAGTCTTTAAAATTTAGTTTCCATGCAATAAAAAAAAAAAAAAAAAAAAGGAAAATTAACGAAATATCATTGACATTTATTTGCTCACAGGCACTGATTTAATAGCCCTCTTGTATCCAGTGACAACAGGCGGAGTTTACAACATGTCCTGTTCCTCACCGGCAGAAGCCTATATGTCTGTAAGCAGCAAGGAATTTTCGTCTCAATATCCTATCGCATTTAACCTTGGAGCAACAAACCTGGTAATGTGGACAAATTTTCATATCTATAAATACTGTTGTCTAAATAAAAATTATATACTTGAATTTAATATAAAAATTTCTCCAATTTTTAATGTTTCTGGTAGTTATTGTTTTTAATGTATTTTTTTTTTATTTAAAAGGAAGGTTAATTTTTTTAATCGAATATGCACTTCTTCAACACTTTACTACCTTAAAGTAATGCTTTTTATGCTTAAAGTTTATATGATTCAATTCCTTTTTGTTTATCTGCTCAAATATTGATAGATTTTAAAGAAAATTTGAATTTAGAAGCAAACAAAAAAGTTCACAAGCATTGGCATGAATGCTTAAAAATGCACGGGTATAATTCATCAAAATGAAGCCATAATGAATGATTCATTGAATATTATTATACTTGTACTTGTCTTCAAGTATATGCTCTACAGGCATAACTCAAATATGAACACGTGCCACTAACGACACCCATTAAATCTATTCACACCACAGCCATGCAACCCCACAAAAGGAAGCCCAGGAGACAACATTGATAACGACTGTGATGGTCAAATTGATGAGGATCTCTGCACCGCTGCAACTTCCTATGGTAAGATAATTCACAGCCACTTCCCCTTTCCATTTAAATGTGCTGTTATTATTTTGTATTAAATTAAAAATAATTGCAACACTAACACATTATTGAGAATGGCAACAGGACGAACAGTTATAATACCAGTTATATTAGCAATACCAAATTTCAAAATCCCAATGAAATAATATAATCCCGCAGTGTAAATTACTACCAAAAAAATTAATTCTCAATTTTAATTTGTACGAACGTTAAAGTTTTAGAATCTATCTTTTAATGTGCAGATAAACGGATAGTTATGATAATAATAGTAATAATAAATTGATAATTCATATAGAGCTGTATCCCAGTAACAAACTGGGCTTACGAAGTAATTTTTAAGTAACCATAGACTAATTGCATTTAGCTTTTAATTAAAGTTGATGTTAGTTTAGATCGGTCATCAAGCAAATACAAACATTTAAAAACTTCTTAAAAGAACTCGAAACAGCAGTGCCCGCAAGGGCATTATTAGGAATGGTGTCACCCGAAGGCGGCCGAAGGCGAACATAAAATGGGGCGCCCAGGTCAACGGTTGGATAAAAGCAGAGGGCAAGAAATAAAATATATATAATTGTATGTAAAAAAGAGACTGTATAGTTGTTTGTCCTTTAAGCCTTTCAACACCATTCATCGCATCGCCATGAAACTTTGTTGTTATTGAATATAGTCCCGATATGGCATCTATCGGTCTACGAAAGTCGACATGGCATTTGAGATGGCATCAATGACCCTGAGTCACTAAGACTCTTATAGGTGTCTTTGGGGAATTCTCCGTCAGCTTCCAACGCGTGTGTGCGCGTGTGTGTGTGTGTTCGTCCGTCGAGTCGACGAGGACCACTCTAGTTATCCGAAGATTGATGGGACTGTTTCTGCCTCTGCGTGCGCAGATGGCTGACGAGACCGATCCTGGCACGGTTGTTCGGGAACAGAAGGGACATGGGACAAGTGTTAGCAGCACGTGAATTTCGGACTTGCCTCTTCTTATCTGCGGCGTTGATCCTCTTTGCCTCGCATGACCTGGCACCTTCGTGAATGGATTGGCGCAAGGTGCACCGGTCCATTGCTGCTCTTTCCTACGTGTCTGGGTTGATGGCAAACGCTTTCAGTGAGGCTTTCAATGTGTCTTTATAACGTCTCTTTGCCCACCATGGGACCGCTGGCCATGCTGGATCTCACCATAGAAGAAACTCTTTGGCAGTCTCTCGTCTGTCCTTTGGACTAAGTGCTCAGCTCAGCGAAGCTGGGACTGCATCAGGAAGGTAAAGATGCTGGGGAGACCTGCTTTGGTCTGTACCATTATGTCTGGAATTTTTTCCTACCAATTTATATATATACCGAGGATCTTCCTGAGGCTTGTTGTGTGAAAGTGGTTCAGCTTTCTAGCATGGCGTTGATACACAATGTTTCGCATGCATTTGGGGAGCACCACTGCTTTTTATCTATTATATAATGCGCCTAAGCGCGTCCGTCAGTGTGTGTGTATCCCGTATGCCACGCAACTCTAGATTACTTTTTTTAAAATTGAAAATATAGACGTAAATTCATAATGATTTTGGTTTTGAGATTATCAGAGCGTGTGGTTTTGCGCGCCGTAAAAAAAATGATGTGGCGTCATGAAGCTTTTATTATATAAATTTATTTGATGTTACTTTTTATGTTGATAATCCGAGTGTGTGAATAAGCATGTGTGCGAGTGTGTTCATATATATATATATATATGTGTGTGTGTGTGTGTGTGTGCGTGGGACTGTGTGTTTGTATTAGTTGTTAAATAACAATTTATTTCATAGATTGCTAAATTAAATATCGAAAAGACGTTACCAGGTAATGGTTTATGTATAGTTAAAATTATGCACTGGATTATGAAAAATTCCGTTAATTTTATGAACACAAATTTCTGCCGATGCGTTCTTCGTGGGTGCTTGATTAAAAGATAACGGGAAGTCATTGAATGTGACTTAAAAAACAGTTAAGATCAGTCTCCAATAATTTTTTCAGAGATGATTTTACTTTATGTTTCATTTTAGAAGAAATCAGCCCTTGCGCATTAGTTGGACGATTACTCCCATGAATTGCCTTAATGGAAAATAAACAGTGAAAAGAACTTATAGTCGCTTTTAAAGTTGCATTATTTATAGTTATAATATGTAATTGGGTAAGATTGAGACTAATTGGTGCATATTTATTTTTAAAGAAAATGGATACTTCCTAAAATTTCAAATTGTATTTTACAATAATAAAATCACTCGAAGATGGGTCGAACTAATTTCTCTTAGTCACTGTTAAATAACTATAGAAATAAATGTGAAGAAATTACTTAATTGCAGACGAAATATCAATTTTACATTTTAATATAAGCTTTTATACATCTATGTATATAATCGGATGGAGGCAACTTTTATACGGGCTTATAACAAGTCAAAATTACAGGAGCCGCTTTTGAAGCATTTAACAAGTGAGTTATCATAAAAACAATTGCAAATATTTGTTAGGATGAAGATGTATTTCTCTTAGGTGCTTACTTAATACAAGTAAATGTTTTGGATCGATTTCATTATAAACTGACATTAAGGAAATTCGTATTGAAAGTAAACGCTCAGGGATTTTAAATAATAAAATGGTACGTGTATAAGCGTTAATACACTGTTGTAAGAGTGGGGTTAAATAGCGGAATTTTAATTTTTATAAAGAGGGGCAACTTTGTGAACTATTTGAAGGGTGCTTTTCATTTCTTGGGTCATGAGTTTATAATATCGCCGAGCCCTGAGTGGCACTATTTCTTAGCCACTGATAATATCCTTTTTGCAAAGATTAAGAAAACCAGCAGTGTAAAATTTTAAGCCCAAACCTTGCGATTCAACGTGTGTTTTAATTAACGAATAGACAATATTAAAAAATCTCCCCAACCCTACGCATCCCAATCACATAAGTATTAAACAGCTCAATAAAAATAAAATTAATTTGTACTAAATAAAGGTCATGCATAAACTGTAAAGGAATGGATGTTAGGGATTAATTGGTAGATGAATGAAAAAGATTACGATAAAAAGACTTATTGCTAGAATAATCGCCCGGGATCAAATCGCCCGGAGTCGAAACGACCTGGGGACGAAATGTCCTGTGGTCGAACTGCCAGGGTCACACTGCCCGGGGTCGAATCGTCCGGGGTTGAAGTGTCCAACCACCAAATAGAAAATACTTTTTGCACAATTAAAGTAAACCAGCAGGGTACATTTTCAGCTCAAACCTTGCGATTTAAGGCGTTTCTTTAAAACAAATTAACTCATACATACCTTAATTTAGCATCAATATTCACATAATTAATATTGTGAAGGATTTGGTCACACACTTGTTAACTTATTATCCAAACACTGAACTCCAAGTCAGAATGTAAAACTAGTTATGTTTAATTCCTCAACATCTTTACTATCTTATCAAACCAACTTTCGTGTCTACTCAGTATGTTCCTAACTCTGTCCTATCCCTACATCTCTCTCCGTCTGTCTGTCCCTGTGTCCTTTCCTCGTGTGTTTGTCAGTGCATCCCCTTTATACCCGTCGATCTCCGCACCTATACGGTCAAGCTTCTTGACTTAGCCAATCTCTGGCTAGACTACCACACCCAGGCTTGCTGCCGTCCACAAGCTTGCCTCGTTTCTCGCCCGCACCCTTACCGCTTCAAAGGACACCGCTGGCCCGTGGTCAATCCCCGTCCACATTAAAGGACCCAAGCTTGTCGTCCGTCACCAGGATCCCAGGTTGGCCTCGTTCCTCGGCCGCACCCGTCCAGCTTCAAAGGACCCGTCCCACTGAGCGCCGACAATTCGCCCCCAGGGCCTCCACACACTTCCCCTGCTCACAAAACTTATGTCGTCCTCGACATCAAATAACAATAAGTAACATCTCGGCATATGTTTGCTTAAATTGGCTTCGAGTGACTAAGACCCTCTGGCAAAACAATTCAAAACAAATACACCGAGAGCTATTGTGTTTCACGCCAACACAACCTGGCCCTCACCATTCCTACAAGACTCCATTTCTACACCGCTGTACTGTCTCAACCCACTAACCGTGTGTCAGTCAAGTCTATAGTCACATGGTCAATTTATCATTATCATTGAAAGCAACCTTACAAAACATAAGTAGGGGAAATTTTACAAAAGTGACTTGTCAAACATATAATGGATAAAAATCTCTACACTTTTCAAAATACATCCAAATAATGCATGAGACACATGCATTATAAAAATACATAAATTCTTCAACAATCTTCCCAGTCATCAACTACGTACATCTATCTTATTTACAGGGGGAATTTAACAGACAAATGTAACGTCAGATAATGGCATATGACAATAAAAGTACACATAGACATTTCCTACTCATCATCAATTAATGGCATAAAAATACAAAGCAAAAATACTCATGTCATAATAATTACTCTGTTCAAAAGCATAAGACACACCAAGCACAAAGTAATGGCATCATAATGGAATAAAAGCATAACACAAACATAATCATTTCATCAAGTGTTAAAAGCAAAAGACAACCGAGGACAAGCACACAAGTCTTCTCATCTTTGTCACAAATCAACTCATAGCATGAGACAACCCAAGCACAACAATTCATTTCCTCATTAACATGTTCGTGTACCAGCATTACACAAACAAAACACAATTTTTGTCAATTCATCTTAATAAATCAAATAGCATAAGACAGCAAAACATTTTTCAAGCAGTTCATCATGCTCAAAAATATTCAAGTAACAGCATTACACTAACACACAAATAGGCAACACATCATTATCATTGTTCATAAAGCAGAATACGACAACAAAGCACAATAAAATCAATTTCATAATTCTACCAATTCAAGTCACTCGCCTTAGTCGGCCTAAAGCGCATGACTAAGTAACACCGACCCGGTCAATGTAAAAAGTAAACAAAAAAAGAACCAAAAAATGCACAGTGTAAAGAATCTTAATCATCTTTCTACTTAAAAGACTATTAAACATATGTACATCATGACATTATTATAAACAGTCCCAAAAGGCAATGCTAATAAAATCACAACTTCGTCAAGTTGTACCACATCACCTCATACATAGAATTGCCATCCTTTTTACCGATTCATCAATCGGCTCATTATACCTTTAAGACACACCATTATGACAATTCTTAACCAAAATTAATTTGACTTTACATCGGCAGAACCTTCATCGGCCGATTGTAAGCATGTTACTGCTAAATAACCTGCTTATAACACATTAATTATTTACACACAAATCAAGTGGACAAAAATTGTGCTTAATCATAACTTTTTACAACCTGTACAACTTAGCTCATCCGCATCATAATAATTCAAAAATTGACACGCAAAACAACAAGAATTTAACCACAACATGCTTAACACAAGCATGTTACACATTTCTACAGAGTTATAAGAGAAAAAAATATTGCACTTTACACACAAACACAAAACAATCCATTTTTGCCAGACCTTAATTAAGCCGCCATAGCCATCTGACTTCCCATGCCCTGGTAGACTTCTGGTATCCACGGAGTCTCAGAAAATTGTCTATAATGTCTTTTATGAGTTCCAAAATCGTACAACAGGAGTTTGTCCCAACCATGAATGGAACGGTTCTCGGATTGTGACATGGTGCCGACTTTCTCTTGCTTCTTCAGGGTTGACCTTCCCTTCTTGATGACAATATTTTTGACCACTTGACGATGCGGTAGCCCAAGCAATTTGACTGACGTATTGTCAACTCGTTTGATCCCTTTCTGCGGTGGCAGACCGAGTATTGGGTCATTCTGCCCCAAAGTGACCCGTGTCACATTGCTGGTCCTAGTAACGCCAGGCATGTCCACTAGGCTGTTAGCTAAGCCGTTTTGACATGGAGTTGACATGTCAGACGAAATGTCACGATGTGTAATGACCCGTTGAACTACCAGAGTTGCCTTTAGTAACTGGACACTGGTTGCTACTGCCATCTCCGCCAGGTTCGTTTCTTCCACTGTCAGTGGCTCTACTGCCATCGCCTTCTGACTGGATTTTTCCACTGCCAGTGGTTCTCCTGCCATCTCCTCCCGGTTCGGTTCTTCCACTGTCAGTGGTTCTACTGCCATCTCCTCCCGGTTCGGTTCTTCCACCGTCAGTGATTCTATTGCCATCTCCTCCCCGTTCGGTTCTTCCACTGTCCGTGGTTCTACTGCCATCTCCTCCCGGTTCGGTTCTTCCACTGTCAGTGGTTCTACTGCCATCGCCTCCTGACTGAATTCTTCCACTGCCAGTGGCTCTACTGCAATCTCCTCCAGGTTCGGTTCTCCCACTGTCAATGGTTCTACTGCCATCTCCTCCAGGTTCGGTTCTCCCACTGTCAATGGTTCTACTGCCATTTCCTCCAGGTTCGGTTCTCCCACTGTCAATGGTTCTACTGCCATCTCCTCCAGGTTCGGTTCTCCCACTGTCAATGGTTCTACTGCCATCTCCTCCAGGTTCGGTTCTTCCACCGTCAGTGGCTCTGCTGTCATCACATCCTGGGTGGATTCTTCCACTGTCAG
Source organism: Radix auricularia (assembly GCA_002072015.1). Taxonomy (NCBI): domain Eukaryota; kingdom Metazoa; phylum Mollusca; class Gastropoda; family Lymnaeidae; genus Radix; species Radix auricularia. The sequence goes on from MUZC01002933.1 coordinate 25,131, forward strand.
TGGCTCTACCACAATCTTCTCTATCTGTGCACTGACTTCTCTAGCCAATAAGTCAGTGGCTACTGAGGCAACCTTTTGTCTTGTATTGTACCTTAAGTCTAGGATTTTGTCGAGGACCTCTCGCGCCTTGTCCACAGTTTGAGGATTGGCCATTAGGCATACTTGTGTCCTCATCAACTGATCTGGGAGTCCCCGTACAAATTGTCTGAATCCAATGGCTTCACGAGTTGTTTCATCTGCCGTTGGGAAACTCCGGTTGACTAAACGTTTGATGTCCCACGCGTAGTCGACCGCGGATTCGGCGTCGAGAAACTTTCGTTTTTCCAATAATTTTTGAAAAACTACAGGTGGTCTACGGTCCTTAAATCTGTTGTCTAGGGCCTCCTTTAATTTTCCTTAGGTTTCTCTTTCTTCTTCACTTAGATCCAAAAAGACATACTCAGCTGTTCCATCCCTTAATTGGTTTATTAGGTTACTATGTTTCTCTTCTTCATTCCACTTGCACAATTTTGCAACGATTTCAAATGTGAAAATAAACGAGTGCCAGTCAGAACTCCCGTTGTAGGTTGGTGGGTTAGGACGATATGGTGTCACCATCGTTGTTGTACTAGTTGATCGAGAACCTGGTATGCCAGTAGAAGAAAGGCTACCAATTGCTTTGAAGACCTTCAAGGCTTACTTCTCCTGGGAGACGCTGCAAGATTGATGAATCCCACAGCTGCCACCAATTGTGAAGGATTTGGTCACACACTTGTTAACTTATTATCCAAACACTGAACTCCAAGTCAGAATGCAAAACTAGTTATGTTTAAAACCTCAACATCTTTACTATCTTATCAAACCAACATTCGTGTCTACTCAGTATGTTCCTTACTCTGTCCTATCCCTACATCTCTCTCCGTCTGTCTGTCCCTGTGTCCTTTCCTCGTGTGTTCTTCAGTGCATCCCCTTTATACCCGTTGATCTCCGCACCTATACGGTCAAGCTTGTTGACTTAGCCAATCTCTGGCTAGACTACCACACCCAGGCTTGCTGCCGTCCACAAGCTTGCCTCGTTTCTCGCCCGCACCCTTACCGCTTCAAAGGACATCGCTGGCCCGTGGTCAATCCCCGTCCACATTAAAGGACCCAAGCTTGTCGTCCGTCACCAGGATCCCAGGTTGTCCTCGTTCCTCGGCCGCACCCGTCCAGCTTCAAAGGACCCGTCCCTCTGAGCGCCGACAATTCGCCCCCAGGGCCTCCACAATATCTGGCGCATAAAAAATCCTATTTCTTTGACTTAGCCTAGAAATAGAAATAATGTTTTGGAGAGCTTTTCCCATGAAAAAAGTAATCTTAAAACATGTATTTTACTCTGATGAAACATCCATTAAAAAAAAATTGTGTACATTTCTCTAACAATGCACTTGCATGACATACGCTTCGGGTAAAAACTGTTCTTTAAGGTGTAAAAATATCAAGTGTAAAGTAATATCACGGGTATTACCACTTATAAATAGGATCTAGCATAAGAAAGTGCGTGTTATGTCAAAAAAACACACTGACAGCAACTCATTTTGTCCAAGCTGTTTTGGTTATATCATAAGAATAGTATACAACGGGAATAAAGATTGATATAAAGTGAATTTTTACTATTAGAAAAAATGTCCGGTAATAGATAATAATTAACATAAAATTTATTAGGAGATCAATTTCTTACCATTTTCTTAAAAAGCAGCATTGTTCTTATGTTTTTATTCACGTTAAAGGAACACGTGCCTTTAAACAAATAAAACATATTTTGCACTCCCCCAAGCCACAATATTCACAAATATTATCTGGCTAAAATATCCTATTCGTCTGGAACTAATTTCATGCTTAGACTATAAATGAAATAGGTGTTTAGCGAGCTATTTCTAAGAACCAAAGGAATCATGTGGAATAATTTTTTTTTTCAGGTTTTGATTCACGTGAAAAGAAAGTGAGCCTTGCCCGTTAGATTTTTGTAACTGTTAACATTTGTTATTCTGGTAGAGTATATAGCATGCGTTATTAAAGGGGTTCGAGGATGGTGAAAGAAAGGCATGAATCGAATTGAATGGAAGGATGTGGTTGCGCAGGCCAGGGGCCTAAATGGGCTGTAGCTGGAAGGATGTGGTTGCGCAGGCCAGGGGCCTACATTTGCTGTAGCTTGAAGGATGTGATGGAGCAAGCCAGGGCCCTGAATTGGCTGTAGAGCCACGGGTGATAATGATGATGCTATATTAAAGCAGAAATACCAAAATTAATGGGTAATATTTAAATTAATAATATTTTTATTTTTCTCGACACACATATCCGGCATCCTTCCGTCTCGCGAGACGATGGTGCATCACCGTTGGGTTGGGTTGCATTTTCTCGAGTGTCTTTGCAGTCCTATCCTTGAGTGACAGTCTTTGCCACAGTTTTTACACACGAGTTCTGTGCTTCCAAATTTTTTGGCCTTTCTTCTAGCTCTTCTGTCTGAAGCATCCTCCATTCTTCGCTCCTCGGCTACCACGACGCCCTCTTTGACAACTGTGCGCCACGTAGATCGGTCGTGTGCCTTACACTCCCAGTCACTTGTATGTATTTTGGCTGCTTTCATGTCCCTTTGACAGACGTCTTTAAATCGCAAGCGTGGGCGACCTGTTTTCCTCTTTCCTGAAGCAAGTTCACCATATAGGAGGTCCTTCGGGATGCGGCCGGGGCTCATTCTTTTGACATGTCCTAGCCACCTCAGGCGTCTTTCACTAAGAATTGAGAACATGTGTTGGATATTGGCACGCGTTAGGACCTCACTATTAGGCACTATTTCTTGCCATTTAATACCAAGGATGCGGCGCAAGCATCTCAAATGGAAGCTGTTAAGCTTACGCTCTTGTGATGTATAAGTGGTCCATGTCTCGCTCCCATATAGTAGTGTACTGGTGACACAGGCTCGATAGACGCATAGTTTGGTTTTCTTCGTTAGCTTGGTGTTTTGCCAGACCCGCTTATTTAGTTTAGCCATTGTTGCGGCTGCCTTGCCAATTCTCCTGTTTATTTCTTCTTCAATGGACAGTGTATTGGAGACCTTGGATCCCAAGTAGGTGAAGCTGCCCACAACCTCCAGGTTTTCATTATCGATATTTATGGTAGGAGGAGGTCGAGTGTCTTGGGCCATGATGTTTGTCTTTTTCAAGCTGATTTGCAGACCAAATTCTTTGCAGGCATTGGAGAAGCTTGACACGAGTTGTTGCAAACCAGATTCTGTATGTGCTGTTAGTGCCGCATCATCCGCAAATAGTAGCTCTCGAATTAGGACATCCGTCGTTTTGGTCTTGGCTCGGAGGCGGGCAGTGTTGAAAAGTCCTCCATCAGCTCTGGTATGTAACCAGATTCCCTCACTGCTATCCTTGAATGCGTATCGAAGAAGTACAGAGAAGAATATTGCGAAGAGTGTTGGTGCGAGTACACAACCTTGTTTAACTCCGCTGCTGACAGGGAAGGCCTCTGACTTAGCTCCATCGAACTGTACTGTGCCAAGCATATTTTCATGGAACTGTCTGATGATGGCAAGTAGGTGAGGGGGACATCCAATTTTTGCCAGTATTTGGAATAGCCCGTTGCGACTGACTAAGTCGAAGGCTTTTGTAAGGTCCACAAATGCAATGTATAGTGGCATCTGCTGCTCTCTGCATTTTTCCTGGAGCTGTCGTATGGAGAACACCATGTCTATGGTAGACCGACCGGACCGGAAACCACACTGAGATTCTGGATAGACGCGGGATGCTAGGCTTTGTAAACGTTTTAGTATAACGCGGGCAAAGGTCTTTCCTACAATACTAAGGAGTGAAATGCCGCGATAATTATTGCAATCACTCCTATCACCTTTGTTTTTATATAGTGTCACTATATTTGCATCCTTTAGGTCTTGGGGGATGTAGCCCTGTTCCCAGCAGAGGGACAGAATCTCGTGCAATGGTTGGAGTAAAGCTGTCTTGCCACTCTTTAGAACCTCTGGTGGTATTCCATCATTCCCAGGCGCTTTTCCACAAGCTAGACTGTCAATTGCTTTGCTCAGCTCTTCCTGTGTGGGCACGACATCAAGTTCTTCCATGAGTGGCATATCTGGGATGTCATCTAGAGCGGTGCTGGAGACTGTGGTAACTGTTGAATACAATTCCAGATAATGCTCAACCCACCGTTTTAGCTGTGCTGCCTGGTCTTGAATAATTTCTCCATTTTTGGACTTTAGGGGAGCAGCTTTTGACGTCAAGGGGCCCGTTGCCTTTTTGATGTTTTCGTACATGACTTTTGCATTGCCCATGTCTGCAGCTGATTGTATACTGGAACAGAGCTTAAGCCAGTAGGTATTGACACATTTACGTGCAACCTTTTGGGCAAGTGACTTAGCTGTTTTTAAAGCATGCAAATTGTCAGGTGTAGGCTTTTCCTTGTAAGCCATAAGAGCTTTCCTTTTTGCTTCAGTGACGGGTTTCATCTCGTCCCAATGTTCATCAAACCAGTCCGTGTTTTTGTGAGATTTTTTGCCAAAGGCTTGTATTGCGGATGTATAGATTGTGTCTCTCAGTTGCGTCCATTTGGAGTCAATGGTGACGCATGGGGACATCTTTGAGAGACTTTCCTTCACCTTGTCTTTGAACAGCTGCGCTATCGCAGGGTCTTTCATGCAGGAGGTATTGATGCGTGGACTTCCCTTTTTCTTTGTGTGGTACGAGTTTTTCCTCATTATTCGTACTTTGCTGGCGACAAGGGAATGATCCGTGTCACAGTCGGCACTGTGATAGCTGCGAGTGAGTAGGACGCTAGCTAGTTGTGCACGCCTGGTGATAATGAGGTCCAGCTGGTGCCATTGGTGGGATCGAGGGTGTCTCCAAGATACTTGATGTATATCCTTGCACTTGAAGAAAGTGTTGGTCACACACAAGCCTCGTGAGCAGCACAATTCCAGAAGCCTTTGTCCATTTTCATTTAACTTTCCTCTTCCAAATAGTCCAAGGCAGGTGGGCCAGGCTTCGTGGTCGCTCCCCACTCTAGCATTGAAATCTCCTAGGAGATAGATTGCCTCGTCTTTGTGGATGCCGGCTATTGCCTGGTCTAACGCTCCATAGAACTGGTCCTTCTCTTCCGGAGTTGAATAGAGTGTTGGGGCATACACACTAAGAATGTTTGCTGGGCCCGCAGTTGTTCTGAGTCTTAGAGTGAGGATCCTCTCCGTGCCTGATGACGGTGGTTCAATGGATGGTAGAAGAGTGTTTTTAACAGCGAAACCCACACCATGCTGTCTAGGTTCGTCTTTCGGTCTGCCTTGCCAGAAGAAGGTGTAATTGGCCTCTTTGAGTGAACCGTTGTCTGGGAGCCTGGTCTCCTGAAGGCATGCTATGTCAATCTTTAGCCTTTTAAGTTCTCTATCGATTATTCCTGTCTTCCGTGTGTCGTTTATGGACTGCAGATCATCAGTGATGCCGGGACACATAGTCCTCACGTTCCAGCTAGCGATTCGAAGAGCTGGGGTCTTCTTTTTCTTTTTTGTATTTCTTGGTGCAGGGCTTAGTNTTTGGAGTCAATGGTGACGCATGGGGACATCTTTGAGAGACTTTCCTTCACCTTGTCTTTGAACAGCTGCGCTATCGCAGGGTCTTTCATGCAGGAGGTATTGATGCGTGGACTTCCCTTTTTCTTTGTGTGGTACGAGTTTTTCCTCATTATTCGTACTTTGCTGGCGACAAGGGAATGATCCGTGTCACAGTCGGCACTGTGATAGCTGCGAGTGAGTAGGACGCTAGCTAGTTGTGCACGCCTGGTGATAATGAGGTCCAGCTGGTGCCATTGGTGGGATCGAGGGTGTCTCCAAGATACTTGATGTATATCCTTGCACTTGAAGAAAGTGTTGGTCACACACAAGCCTCGTGAGCAGCACAATTCCAGAAGCCTTTGTCCATTTTCATTTAATTTTCCTCTTTTAAATAGTCCAAGGCAGGTGGGCCAGGCTTCGTGGTCGCTCCCCACTCTAGCATTGAAGTCTCCTAGGAGATAGATTGCCTCGTCTTTGTGGATGCTGGCTATTGCCTGGTCTAACGCTCCATAGAACTGGTCCTCCTCTTCCGGAGTTGAATAGAGTGTTGGGGCATACACACTAAGAATGTTTGCTGGGCCCGCAGTTGTTCTGAAGACAGAAGACAGGAATAATCGATAGAGAACTTAAAAGGCTAAATATTGACATAGCATGCCTTCAGGAGACCAGGCTCCCAGACAACGGTTCACTCAAAGAGGCCAATTACACCTTCTTCTGGCAAGGCGGACCGAAAGACGAACCTAGACAGCATGGTGTGGGATTCGCTGTTAAAAACACTCTTCTACCATCCATTGAACTACCGTCATCAGGCACGGAGAGGATCCTCTTTCTAAGACTCAGAACAACTGCGGGCCCAGCAAACATTCTTAGTGTGTATGCCCCAACACTCTATTCAACTCCGGAAGAGGAGGACCAGTTCTAGATTTTTTGCCAAAGGCTTGTATTGCGGATGTATAGATTGTGTCTCTCAGTTGCGTCCATTTGGAGTCAATGGTGACGCATGGGGACATCTTTGAGAGACTTTCCTTCACCTTGTCTTTGAACAGCTGCGCTATCGCAGGGTCTTNATTGACATAGCATGCCTTCAGGAGACCAGGCTCCCAGACAACGGTTCACTCAAAGAGGCCAATTACACCTTCTTCTGGCAAGGCAGACCGAAAGACGAACCTAGACAGCATGGTGTGGGTTTCGCTGTTAAAAACACTCTTCTACCATCCATTGAACTCCCGTCATCAGGCACGGAGAGGATCCTCACTCTAAGACTCAGAACTCCGACACACATATCGTTGCTTTTATTAAGAAGGAGTTTGATTTATCACAACCCAAATTTCCAGATGCGTTTACATTCATTTTAAGGAGAATTTGAGACCCAAAACCAAATAAAGTAATTCTTATTGTGCCTACCCCGTAGCGTAGCACTGGTATTGTGCTCGTACTTTCATATTGGTCTGGATGGTAATGCCTCTCCTGTTCCAGACATTCGGGTACAACCAGCCAAAAGTGAAGCTAGCTCTGGTAATTCTGGCGTTAACTTCGTCATCGACGGTGACATTTTGAGACAGTGTACTGCCTAGGTGTTTGAAACGTTCCACTTATTTGAGGTTCTGGCCGTTGACAGTGATGTTGGGCTCAACATTGGGCTTTCCATGCGTGGGTTGATGTAGGACTTCAGTCTTCTTAGTGTTAATTGCCAAACCACAGTTTGTGCAGGTGCTTGATAACAGGTTAACACAGCGTTTCATTTCGACTTCTGAGGCAGCATTGAAGGTACAGTCATCAGCAAACAGCAGGTCTCTGATTGTGTCGGTCATGAACTTGGTTTTTACTTTGAGCCTCCGAAGGTTGAACAGTCTACCATCTGTGCGGTACCTCAGTTTGACACCAACATCCTTCATTCTGAAGGCCTCTCTCATTAAGGCAGAAAACATTAGGCTTATCAGTGTTGGTGCCCGGGCGCAGCCCTTCTTGACACCGATATTGACTGGGAAATGTGTCACTTGAGAAAAATCAGCGGTTGAAAGGAAATCACGTGACGAAAGGAGAAGAGTCCGATATTGCATGGAGAGATCAGGGTGTGAGGCATTAGAGAAGTTTTTATTTGTGTCGCTGACAAGCTTTACTTTATTGAAAGTGTTTAGTTGCTGCATTAAATTTATTTGTGTTTACCGAGGACTTCAATCTTATTATTGGGAGTGAGAGATTGTTGTTAATAAACGCCCACAAGAGAAAACGAGGTCAAACCAACCACGTTATATTTTTTGTAAGGAAGGAAATAAGAAGTCACGATTGCGGATATTCGGTAACATGTGGTGAGTGCAGCAGAATTTTTAGAACAAAGTGCCCACTAAAAGAAGATCTGCATTACGGCAGAATTATATCAAGTTCAAGTATCTGTAGTTTGTTTATCCACAGTAGGTCAAAGTTTAGTGTGTACACGTTTATTGTTCTGAAAAGGATAATTCAGTTACCAAGTCTTTCCTGTTAATACAAGTGGCAGCGTTGTACTCAACTTGTATTGGAAGTACAAGTGGGGTTGTTTCAAGTATTCAATATTCAAAAAGAAAAGTATTCATTAACGGAAGAAATAATATCATGGGAACTTGGGAATTGTGAATATTGGGGGCCGTGTGCAGCAATACATGCACTGTGAAAGTTTATCATGTCAGAGGTTTGCAGTTAAACGTTTATTAATCGACGACAGTGTCAAGAGACGAGTTCAAGGACTGACCTACATCTGAGCATACAAGTTAACTGTAAACATGACACAGTTGGATATTTATAGAAGCTATGGGTTGTCACTATGGACAACCATTTGGAAATCAGTGAATAGTATATCAAGGAACTGTTTGTTGTGACCATTAACATTTGACATTAGTGAATTTACAAACAGAAGAACTGAATTGGGATATATTCATTTTATTGTGTAAAAATTGTGAGAAACAATTCGGATCAGTGTACTACTGTATTACAGTGTCTAAAACTATTCCAAATTTCAATAATCGAAAAATCTTAATCAGTGGATTTATGTAACTCAAAATTTCGGACCATCGGATATATTTTGTCAACCTGTGTGTGGATGCATTTTTGCCAACTTTTAATTTAATGGTCTAACCTAAATGAATCATTTATTTTCTTTTGAATTAACCTACTAACCTGGATTAACATTTTTAACAAATATATTTTGAATTTAGAATTATCTTTTGTGTGTGTATTATTCATAAATTAATTGATGTGTAATATAAGCATTTTATATTATTGTGTGTTAAATGTAGTGTATAGATACATTACACTTACATTGAATAATAAGTTGTTAACTCACATAACTCAGATAAACAATGGATTTATATAAAGAGTTCACTGCCATAGCATAAGATCATAATTTAATTAGCAGTTTTTACTGATGCTAAGTCAAAGTCCAAAATGATACTTACCTTTGAATTAATAATAATTATAGTAATAGTGTTATAATCCTTTTATTTAATGTTGTTGTTCATTTTTTGTTATATCTATCTTACTCACCGTCTTCTTTTTACAAAGATGAGGATATATACATTTGACAAACACTTAATATTTTTACATATTACATATATAATCATGTATAGTAGAACTAATAAGTCAGTGCTCTGCAAATTTGTTTATTTATAATTATATCGCATAATATTCATTAATATATAGTTATATATTATATAGCCTTTGTAGGCCTCGATCAGCTGATCGCATAAATAACTTTACATACATTACAGCGCTTTAAAATTTATAATTGACCCATTAGAATATCTACTAGCACCAGAAATGAACAAGGGCCTTTGGAGACTTAAGAAAAAAAAACGTGATGACAAAATACGAAGTTTATTGGAGTCGTTACCAGAATGAGGAAACTGGTAACCTAATGAAAGCTGGTGGAATGTTTTGAGTACAGCAATATGGCGATAGGCTCCGCCCACTGGCTTCAGCCGCTAGCGACCATCTGATAACAGACGGCACTTCCGTGTAATCAATTCTCCTTGACTTTTACTCATGTTTGATCGTATACTATTTTCACTATACTATAGTGTATATCAGTTCTCTATACTAATAAGAGGGAAAGCCCTAACTGACTCTCTCACTCACTGATTCATCACTAAATCTCCAACTTCCCGTGTAGGTGGAAGCATGAAACTTTGGAAAGTTGTTGATTACATACTTCGACGATAATTGACAAAAGAGAATATTAAATTTCCCACTCATGGAGGCTGGGGCCCCGAAAACAATATTTTCATTATATGAGCTATATATAAATTGAAAATCCCCAATTCTCCTTTTTCCCGAGTAGGTAGACTCACCAAAGGTTGGAGAGTTGATAAATACACTTTCACGATGCTAGCAGATGAAATAATTTTTTTTAATATCTCTTACTGGGGGGGGGGGGGCTGGGGGCACACATTTAAAAACTGAAAAACACTCATTCTCCCATTGCCCATGGAGGTAAAAAGCATGAAACTTTAGGACGTTGTTGAGTACAATATCCCGATGATAATTGGTGAAAGAGAACGTTAAATTCACACACATAGAGATACTGGGGCCAAAAAATATCGGGGCCCCAAAAAGTTTTTTTTTTCTTATATGTGCTATTTACAATTTGCAAATCATTAATTCTCATATTTCCCGTATAGTCAGAAGCATGAAACTTTGTAAAATTTTTTGAGTTCATGCTTCAAATGATAATTTGCAAAAGAGAATGTAAAATTTCCAACTAATGGGGACTGGGGCCCCTAAAACTTTTTTTTCATTATATGAGCTATATAAAAATTGAAAATCACCAATTCTCCTATTTCCCAAATAAGTAGAAGCATGAAACTTTGGAAATTTTTCGAATACAAGCTCCCGACGAAAATATGCAAAAAGAATGTTAGATTTTTCACTAATTGATAACCAGGGGCCCAAATATATTTTTTCTTATATTAAAAGCCGACTTATCACTAATTCTTCAATTTTCCGTGTAGGTAGGAGCACGAAACTTTGAGTAATGGTTAAGTACCCTCTCAAGACAAATTTTGGTGTAAAAGAATTTTGAAATACACGCTTATGGGGGCCGGGGCTAAAAAAACCGTTTCTTTTCTTATATGATATTTATAAAAATTGAAAATCACTAATTCTCCTATTTCTCGCGTAAGTAGACTCATGAAACCTTAAAAGAAATGGATAATTACACTTTCACAATGGTAGCAGGTGAAAAAATATTTAAAATATCTCTTATTTGAGGCGAAAGGGGGGGGGGGGGCAAAAGTAGTTTTTTTCCTAATATAAACTATATAAAAATTGAACATCAATAATTCTCCCTTTCCCCATGTAGGTAGAAGCATGAAACTTTGTAAAGATGTTGAGTACAATCTCCCGATGAAAGTTGGTGAAAGGGAATGGTAAATTTCCATTCATAGGGGGCCGGGGGCCCAAATATAAGTTTTTCTTATATTAAAAACCGACTCATCACGAATTCCACAATTCATCGTGTAGGTAAAAACATAAAACTTTTGGAAGTTGTTGGGTACCCTCTCACGACGAAAATTGGCGTAAAATAATTTTAAAATGCACACTCATGTGGGCTGGGGCCGAAAAAATATGTTTTTTCTTTTATGTGCGATATAAAAATTGAAAATCACCAATTCTCTTATTTCCCAAATAGGCAAGCGCATGAAAATTTTGGGTATGTTAAATACACTTCCACGATGGTAGCAGGTGATCAATTATTCAAAATATCCCTTAGTGGGGGCCCAAATGTATTTTTTTCTTTATATTAACTATATAAAAAGCAAAAATCTCTAATTCTCACATTCCCCATGTATGTAGAAGCATAAACCTTTTGAAAGTGTTTGGGTACACTCTCAAGACAAAAATTGGCGAAATATAATTTTTAAATTCACACTCATTGTGACCGAGCCTTTCAAACGTGTTGTTTTTTTTTTTTTTAAATTAATCCGTGCTAAATACAAATTGAAAAGCACTATTTTTCCTTTTTCCCAAATGGGTAAACGCATGAAACTTTGGGGGTTTGTTAAATACACTTCCACGATGGAAGCAGGTGAAAAAATATTTAAATTATCCCTTAATGAGCCCAAATATAGTTTTCTTATGCTCTCACTCACTCACTCATCACTAAATTTCAAACTTCCCGCAGCACAGCGCGGGTAAATCGCTAGTCAATACTCTTAAAAGCCAAAGTCCTGACTGACTCATCACTAATTCTCCAACTTCATGTGTATATAGAGCAGTGGTTCTTAACCTTTTTGGAAGTACCGAACCCCACCAGTTTCATATGATTATTCACCGAACCCTTCATTATTGAAATTTTTTTTTCAAATTCAGCACATGGGTATATGTTTTACTGGTTCACAAAATGAATCGTGCATTAACATCATTGTGTTAAATTGTTACAAGAACAAAACCAATACAATGCATGAACTCATAACCAAATAAATTCAAAACTTTTTCACAAACACATGAACTTTTTTAATACTAAGTTCCACCAGGCTACAATAATAACGAATATTTTCTGCAAATCAGTGTGACTTCTGCTGTTGCTTTCGAGAGACCAGTTCAGAAATGCGTGGCTTCACCTTGGCAAGTGCCACTCTCATGTCATTTTCACAGCAAAGTCTGTTCCTTTTCTTCGTTTTTATGTCCAGCAGCCTGGAAAAGGATTGCTCACAAAGATATGTTGTAACAAACGGTATAAATATTTCCAGAGCTTTCGTAGCAATAACAGGATACGTTACCATTTGTCGACACCAAAACGTTGAGAGCGTTGTTGTCCTGAAGAGTTCCTGTTGAACCTGGCTCTGCTGAATTTCAATGATTTCGTCGAGGTATTCATCATTGACATCTGCTGTCTCAACATCAAACGTGAACGGCTGTCTCACCCATGCTGGATATGACTCTCTTGTAGGGAAGTATCCGTCGAGAGACTTTGCAAGCTCATCTAAGTGCGTGGCATTTGCTTGCTTCAGTTCCGAAAGTACAGAAATGTCTCCGATTCCAAACATATCTTCGATGTTACTTACACAGTCGTCCAGCAGGGGAAAGTTTGCAAAGTTAGTATTCTCTGTTCGTCGTTTCCATAACGGTAGCTTTTTTTGAAAAGCCTTCAGGTTTTCTTCCGCTTCAATGATGTTGACTCCACCACCCTGCATCTGCTGATTGAGACGATTGAGAGCTTCGAATATATCAGCCATGTACGCTAAAATGAGAACGAACTTAGAATTTTTGAAGCAATTTGCATGAGGATGTTGGTGCTCTTGCAAAAACAGGGCTAATTCCTCACGCATGGCAAAAACACGATTCAACACCTGTCCCCTGGATAACCACCGAACGTTAGAATGGTACAGAAGTACCTCGAATTCAGAGCCCATTTCTTTACACAGCTCACTGAAGATGCGGTGCCTCAGTGCACTGCTTCGCACATAGTTCACACATTCCACAACAATTTTTAATACTTCGGTCATTTCTGGAGGCAAGGTTTTTGTTGCCAACGCATGCCTGTGCAGAACACAATGCGTAACAATGATGTGTGGTGCATCGGCTTTCACTAGCGCACCAAAACCAGACTTTCTTCCCAACATGCAGAAACCATATCCCACGAAAGATTATTGTCTCTGAAAAAGTCATCCACAAGTTTCTTCACATCGGCTGCCTTAGTTGTTGTTATAAGAGGCTTACAAAATAAGAATTCTTCATTATCATGTTGTCTTTCACATAGCGCACAAATACAGCAAGCTGACTCAGATTAGAAACGTCTGTGGTTTCGTCGAGTTGGAGGCTGAATTTTGTCGGGCTTGAAAACAGATCTGCAAATACTTGATCCAAGATGTCATTGCTCATGTCCTCTATTCTGTCTCTGATGGTGTCATTTGATAGAGGAATTTTGGACAATGTCATTTCGACCGCTTTTCCCAGCATCAGATTCGCCATCTTCAACGCAGCTGGTTTTATGAGTGCTTCGCCAATGGTGTGTGGTTTGCCCTGCTTTGCGATCAGGTAAGCAACTTCGTACGATGCTGTGATAATCGGTTTGTCGATTGGTACAAAGCCAAGAGCAGGCAGAGTAGCTTTTTCATCAAATCTGGATCTTTTCATCTTGAATTCAGCGAGCGTTGTGTTCTTTTGTTCCCCATCTCCATGTCGTTTAAGGAAGTGTTCCTTTAGTTTTGCCGGTACTAGACTAGAATTGCTTAATTTCGCATTGCAAATCATGCATATAGGACGCTGACTCCCATCACGTTCTGTTATATATGTGAATCCATGTTTTACATATTCGTCCGACCACTTTCTTTTTTTGCTCGACATAGTTAATATAGATTAAAATATTAAGAAAGAAATCACATGACAGTCACAAGTCGACACTGAGTGCACCAAATTCCTTGCAGCACAGATTGGCCAAACAATGTGGCGTGATCACCGGCAGCCAATGATGGCCAAGCGGGGTGTGTCATTACGAATGAGTCGCGGGCAAGGCTCTAATATATAGTACAGTAGTCATAGGACATCATTGATAGTAGTAATATAGATGCCTTGAGTCGGGTGCTGTCTTGACCTCCCTCCGCCGAACCCCGGCGACTGACTCACCGAACCCCTAGGGTTCGATCGAACCCACGTTAAGAACCACTGATATAGAGGCATCAAAATTTGGGATGTTGTTGGGTACCCTCTTACGACAAAAATTAGCGAAATAGTGAAAAAGAATTTTGAAATTTACACTCATGGCGGCCGGGGCCCCAAAAAACGTTTGTTTTTCCTATGAGCTGTATACAAATTAAAATAATTAATTCTCCTATTTCCCGTGTAGTTAGAAGCATGAAACTTTGGAAATTTGTTCATTACGTGCTTCCGACGATAATTGAAAAAAAAGGAAATGTTAAATTTCCCACTCATGGGGGCCGGGGCCCCAAAAAAGGTATTTAACGCTAAGACCTAATGAATGTTGAGACATCCATTTTAAAACATTGGGTACAGTGCGGTTGCATGACATACGCTTCGAGTAAAAACTTTTATTTCAAGGTGTAAATATATCAAGTGTAAAGAAATATCACGGGTATTACGACTTATAAATAGGATCTAGCATAAGAAAGTGCGTGTTGTGTCGAAAAAACACACTGACAACGACTCATTTTATGCCAAGCTGTTTTGAGTTTATTAGATGAATAGTATACAACGGGAATAAAGATTGATTTAAAGTCAAATGTTACTATTTGAAAAAATGTGCGGGAATATATGATTGACATAAAATTTATAATGAGACTAATTTCTCACAATTTTCTTAAAAACAGCATTGTTCTTATGTTTTTATTCACGTTAAAGGAACATGTGTCTTTAAAACAAATAAACCATATTTTTCACTCTCCCAAAGCCACAATATTCACAAATATTATCTGGCTAAAAATATCCTATACGTCTTGAACTAATTTCATGCTTAGACTATAAATGAAATGGGTGTTTAGCGAGCTATTTCTAAGAACCAAAGAAATAATGGGGAAAGATATTGTTTTCATGCTTTGATTCACGTGAAAAGAAAGTGAGCCTTGCCCGTTAGATTTTTGTAACTGTTAACGACATTTGTTATTCTGGTAGAGTATATAGCATGCGTTATTAAAGGGGTTCGAGCATGGTGAAAGAAAGTCATCAATCGATCTGAATGGAAGGATGTGGTGGAGCAAACCAGAGCCCTACATGGGCTGTAGAGTCACGGATGATAATGATGATGCTTTATTAAAGCAGAAATACCAAAAATGATGGGTTATTTTTAAATTAATAATATTTTTATTTTTCTCGACACAGATATCGTTGTTTTTATTAAGAAGGGAAGGGGTTTGATTTATCACTACCCTAATTTCCAGATGCGTTTACATTCATTTTAAGGAGAATTTGAGACCCAAAACCAAATAAAGTTATTTTTATTGTGCCTACCCCGTAGCGTAGCACGGGTATTTTGCTCGTAGAAAAATATACTGCTTGTTAATGTGCCATGCACTTGCAAATATCATTGATTGTTTTAGCTTTAAAACATGCAAGTACTTTTATTGTTAGAAATGCTCGTACTGATGTATCTTAAGTCAATGCATTTGTTTTATTCGGGCATCATTTGTAAATTACACCAGCGAGTGCGCTGAATTTCAAAAGCACGAGGCAGATGTAGCAGTGTGCCCCACATATTAGTAATTTTAGAACCATTGGTGCGAGTGGTCAGTAACAGGCCTAATACAGATGCCATGACCCAGATTCTTACATCACTTTTAATGTGTTGTGAGTAGAGGTCAAGGGCTGGTCAGTGGTACCACAATGCCAATTAAACAATTGGGTCACCCACGGTACCTGTGCATGGCTCTATTATGCCATCACGCAATAAGTCTTAAGGGTGTTACTTTATGCTGACCAATCAGCGTAGAAGGCGCTCGTGCACATTGACCGTCGGGCAGTGTACAGCCAATGGTTCTAAAATTACTAATATGTGGGGCACATTTCAACATCTTAATTTCAAAAAAGCACTTCTATGTCATTTTGGGAAGTCAGAAAATTTTTATTTAAAAAAATTCAATGAAATGTGAATCAAAATGGATAAAGATCCACAGATCATAGTGCATGAAGCTCAACTTAAATTGACAAAATGGCTAGAACTTACAGCAATTGACGCAAGCAATCCAAAAGCCATTCTAGACATTGTGTTAATTGACAAATTCTTGGAAAATGCAACACCAGCTCTATTTACATACTTAACTAAATAGGAAAATTCGTACTCAAGCAGAATTAAAAAATGCATTACGAACATTTAAATACTCTCATTCAAATGTAGAAATGGGTAGAAGATAAGCCATCTGTGCTGCAGTTTAAAATAAAAGACAGGAAAAAGACACGGAATGAGAAACAAGAGTCTTCCGAACTCAGGCAACAGAAAT
This sequence comes from Radix auricularia, assembly GCA_002072015.1. Taxonomy (NCBI): domain Eukaryota; kingdom Metazoa; phylum Mollusca; class Gastropoda; family Lymnaeidae; genus Radix; species Radix auricularia. Next base: position 41,631 of record MUZC01002933.1, read on the forward strand.
ACTATTTGTTGTTACTGTAACAAGCCAGGACACATGGCGAAGCTGTGTTACCACACAGGACAACCAAGCAGGGTATTACCTAATCAAGTCCTGTAAGAAAGATAACAGAAGAAAGATCAAGACCATATCGATTTGAACTCAAAAATAAACAATCATGAACAGGCAGATTTAATCATAATTCCATGTACAGTGGCGTAGCGAAGTGGGTGGCAAAGGTGGGCAAAAGCCCCGGGCGGCACTTGGCTAGGGGCGGCTAATTCTTGGTTAATAATTAGTTTCTAGCAAGAGAAATTTTACAAGAAAGTGTAGCATTTGATCGAAGTAAATGAAAAATCAAATATGAAATAAATATAATTTTTCTCCTGCTTAAAATTTAATTTCCGTTTTGTCTATAATTTTTCCTGATACTAATACTAGTGTACTAAAAAACCAAATGAGGTTTAAATCGTATGATAACTTGACACTGATGTGGTGGTAACTTTGTTGACAGCCAAAAGTGTTGAAAAGCCAATGAAGTTTCCTATCAATTTCAAATATGAGCCAATCGACTGCTCTTAGTTGCAAATTGTGTGGGGTGGGGGCGTCAAATTTCTCCTTAATAGCTTCTAAAATTGAAAAATCTTAAAGATAAATGAAATAAAATAAAAGCCAAGATTAAAAATTTTAAGAAATGAAGAAACTACATTAAAATACGTAAACTATTTCCTAATTTCAAAATATCAAACTCCATTATTAGTCTTTTGATACCAACGGTACAAAGTTGAAAAACATAGGGTCTGAAGCATCGCCGGTCTTGGGCCACTGCAACCTATGCGGCGCAGTTTGTCTCGCTCTTTCATATGCCCCACCTTTTTCAATTTTTTTTATATCCTAATTTGTTCCTTATTCCTAACAAAACTGGGCCTTGCGCAATTTGTTTCGCATACTAAACCGTGAAAATGCTAAGACCGGCCCTGGTCTTAAGCAGTGTATAAACATAACACTAATATCCTGGTACATATAAATGATACAAGTATGATTTCAATGTAAATATACTACTTGCACCATCTACGTCGCAGGAGCTGCCGGGATGCGATTTGATTCAATAGCAGACCGCTTTAGGATCTCCATTTCCTGATTTTCTGTCGGGGTGTTCTCCCCTAGCCTTTCCCGTGTGGGTCTAGCCGCAAGGCAGCGGAGGTTTGGAGTAAGAGTTTCTCTCTCCTAGATGAGCTAGCGACCATGGTTAACGAGTCTCATCTACCCGAAGCGACTGGTTTTGAGGCGTCAGTTGACCGCCTTCATCCCTTCTCCTGTTAGTACAAACATGGTGTGCCGGGCTTTTGTGTGAGCCACGCGTCAAGGCCTTGGATCCACCATTGGCGTGGAGAGGGGAATCTGCTGTTTGGGAGCAGCTTGTTCTCCATACTTAAACGCCCAGGCTTTATCTTTACCAGAGAGGACACTCAGCATCGCCGCAAGGTATGAACAGGCGCCCGGGGTTGCTTCTGATGGTGGAAGAGATTGCCATGTCTCAATGGAATGCTACCACCCGCCTCAAACTGGGCAACCCCCATCAAATAAGGTGCTATCCCGCCATGGTCTACTTGCTACACTGGGTGCGTGGAGCTCAGAGGAACATCTCAACAAGTAGGCCAGTAAATCCTGCACCTAGAAATAAAAAAACAAAAGATAAGAAGACTCCAGCTCTTCGTCTAGCAAGCTGGAACGTTAGGACTATGTTTCCAGGCATTGCTTCTGACTTGCAGCTCATCAATGATGCCAGGAAGACAGCCATCGTCGACAGGGAGCTTGGCAGACTAAACATCGACATTGCCTGCCTCCAAGAGACCAGACTCCCAGAAAGTGGTACAATAAAAGAACGCAACTACACTTTCTTTTGCAAGGGTGGAACAATGGATACACCAAGGCAACATGGGGTTGGCTTTGCCATAAAAATGGACTCTGCTCCTCCATAGAACCCCCAGCTAAGGGCACTAACAGAAAACTAAACATACGTCTATCAACTTCCTCAGGATTAGCCAACATCATCAGTGCTTATGCGCCAACCCTATCCTCGAGCTCAGAAACGAAAGACCAATTCTATGAATCAAGCTTAATCTTGATCAAGCACTAGCCAGTATACACACCAACGAAGCAATCTACCTCCTTGGTGACTTCAATGCAACAGTTCGAAGCGATCACAGGATCTTGCCAACTTGCCTCGGTTGTTTTGGAAGAGGCAAGCTAAATGAAAAGGGGCAGAGATAACTAGGAACTTGCTGCTTACATGGACTATGTGTCACAAATACCTTCTTCAATTGCAAAGCAATCCGACATGTGTCGTGGATGCATCCCCACTCTAAACACTGGCACCAATTAGATCTCACCATCACAAGACGCACACAACTGGTCAATGTCCTCTTCACACGCAGCTACCACAGTGCAGACTGTGACACAGATCATTCCTTAGTGGCTAGCAAGGTATGGTTGCTGCCAAAGAAACATTATCGCAACAAAAACAAGGGCAAACCACACATCGGCATCTGTTCCACCAAGAATCCATAGAGAACAGCAGAATACACTCAAGGCTACAAGAATCTCCAGGACCAATACCACCAGTAGACACTGTTGAGTTCAAATGGTCACATCGGCGGGACATCATATATGGCTCAGCTATTGTGGCATTCGGGAAGAGAGAGCTTACATGTGCTGATTGGTTTAAGGCTCACTGGGAGGGAATGAAACCTGTCACTACTAAAAAAAAAAAGAAATGCTCTGTTAGCCTATAAAGATAGACCTTGTCAAGAAACTCTACGTAATCTCAAGAGTGCCAAGAAAAGTGCCCAGCAGGCAGGTCACTACTACGCTAACGCATATTGGCTCAATCAAAGCTCAAGCATACAGTCAGCTGCTGATAGAGCCGATACAAAGGCTATGTATGAGAATATAAAACAAGCAACAGGCCCTATGACATCCAAGACAGCACCCCTATTGTCCAAATCAGGGGAACTTATCACTGATCGAGACCAACAATCAAACGGTGGATTGAGCACTACTTGGAATTGTACGCAACAATAAACCATGTCTCAACTGCTGCTCTGAACGATATCCCGGACTTGCCGGTCATGGAAGAGCTTGATGCCCTACCTACCATAGATGAGCTAAGTATAGCCATCGATTTCATAGCCTGTGGGAAAGCCCCTGCCAATTATGGAATTCCACCAAAAGCTCTCAAATGTGGAAAGGAAGTACTTTTACAGCTTTTGCATGACCTCCTCACTCTGTGCTGGGAACAGGGACAGATACAACAGGAGTTAAAAGATACCAACATCCTTACAGTTGAAAGAATAAAGGAGACAAGAGTGACTGTTATAACTACTGTGGAATTTCTCTTCAGAGTATAGTTGTAAAAGGCCTTCGCCCGAGTTGTATTAACACGCCTGCAGACCCTAGCATCGCGTGTACTCCTAGAATCGCAGTGTGGCTTTTGAGCCGGAAGATCAACCATAGACATGATCTTCTCTCTGCGCCAGCTGCAAGAGAAATTCAGGGAGCAAAATATGCCTCTATACATTGCGTTCGTCGACCTAACTAAAGCTTTCGATCTTGTCAGCAGAAGCCGCCTTTTCCAGATCTTAGTAAAATTAGGCCGCCCTACACATCTGCTAAACATTATCAAGCATTTCCATGAAAACATGCAGGGCACAGTGTGTTATAACGGTGCCACATCGGAAGCTTTCCCAGTAAGTAGTTGAGTAAAGCAAGGCTGCATATTGGCACCTACTATGTTTGCAATATTCTTTTCCATCTTACTCCAGTATGCCTTCAAGAACAACAGCGAGGGGGTATACATACACACAAGAGCTGATGAGATAATATTTAATATTGCCCGACTTAAAGCAAAGTCAAAAATAAGGAAGATTTTGCTGTGTGAGCTCTTATTAGCAGACGATGCTACCTTAATATCTCATACATCAGACGGACTGCAGAACCTTGTCTCCAGCTTCTCCTCTGCCTGCAAAGAGTTTGGCCTGACCATTAGCATACATAAAACCAACATTATGGCACAGGATGCTGCCTCCCTCCCAACTATCACTATAGACGACTGCAACCTGGATGTTTTTGACAGTTTTACTTATCTGGGATAAAACATCTCGAGCATCCTCTCGCTGGAAAATGAGATAAACGGTAGGATAGGGAAGGCTGCAACTGTTATGGCTAGACTGTACAAAAGAGTCTGGTCCAATGCCAGACTCACTTCAACGACTAAGCTGCAGGTATACCAGGCCTGCGTACTGAGCACACTCATCTATGGATGTGAGTCATGGACCACTTATACCAGGCATGAAAGATAGCTTCCACCTCAGATGCCTGCGCCGCATCCTTGACATCAAATGGTAAAGAAAGTCCCCAACACAGAGGTCCTGGCTCAAGCAAGCATGAGCAGAGCAACAGACTAGGGAAGAAGCAGTTGGAAAAAGAGCGAGGTGAAAGGCAATGCAACACTGCCCAACTACACTCGCGTGTGTAAAATGCAGAAGAGACTGCCACTCAAGGATTGGTCTCTTCAGTCACATGAAGAGCTGCAAATAATAAAGAAAAATCTATCGTCTTCCGTAGACGGACAGATGCCATACATCCTACTGGGGAAAAACATCGATGGCGTACAAAAAGGGTTTATTCTTCCAACGCATCGTTATCATAAACTTAAATTTAATGACTTTTTGTTTGTGGCATGAACAAAACTAATGAACAGCATTGCTTATCTAATGGAATTAAAACTTAGCACACATAATAATAAGATGATAATTTATATAGCGCTGTATCCCAGCTAGGAGCCGGGGTCACAGCGCTTTACATCAAGATATCAAAAACATATATTAATTATATAAACATTCATATCATACTAACTACATAAATGACAATACGTTATACATCAGCTACGTTAATCATTAAAAGAAATGATTCATTAATTTTGAAAATAAAAATTTGAAAAGATGTGTCTGAAGTGCAGTCTTGAAGGACTTAATATTTGAAATACTACAAATATTATATGGTAGAGACTTCCATTGTTTTACTGCACAAAAAGAAAATCTCCTTTCGCAAAAGGTTTTAGATCGTGTCTTAGGAACACAGAGAATGCGTGTATCTGCAGAAAGGCGTTGCTGACGACTTGGTGAGTAGACCGACAAGAGTTCTGTAAAATAGTTAGAGCATGAGTCAGAAAAGAAGTTGTGACACAGAACAGCCAGTTTGTTATCAATTCAGGCTTGTATGGGTAGCCAATGATATTAGTAAAGTAGCGGAGTAACATGGTCATGTTTTTTTTTTTCCTTTAAATCAAATCTGGCAGCTGAATTTTTAGCTTTCTGTAGTTTTTCAAAGCATTGCTTTAGTGCACCTGACAGAAGAGAATTGCAGTAATCAATACAAGCTAGAACAAGAGCACAGACTAGAGTTTTTGTTGAGCTATCTATTAAGTAATGACGGATTGAACTGATCTGACGAATGGCAGTATAGGCAGAGCGACAGATATGAATAAATCTAAAAGTAACCATTCATGAAAAAGTGCTCAACATTATCAAAGTGTTTTTCCCCAATTCAAAGGAATCAGAAATCTGATTTTAAAATAGACTATTAATAAATAACAATGATACGTTGTTGTAAAAGTAAACAAAACTAAGTGGCAAGAAGTTCTTGATACCAAATATTGTTCAAGGTTTTCGATAGCTTTTTAGAAATTTCTAATTAGGATCAAACAAACCCTTCCTACCCTTGCCCCCCATCTTTAGTCTCGAGATGTGAGCTCTGCGGTTGATTAATCAACGTTCACTTGCGTTGATATAGTATCTTCGCGTTACTACTTGTGCCTTTTTTTTTTTGCGAACATGGCCACCGCTTTGCATGTATCTTATTGAGACAATGTTTATTTCCCTGCATCAGACTAAAATTTACTTTTACCCTTTACGCGGGGACAAATTTTTCTTAGAATATTGTTTGCAATGACAAAAAGGTACAGTGACAAACTTTCAAAAAGATATGCTTGTATCTGACAAAACTGGTCTTCAGTCACTGACAGTTCTATGTAGCTCTCTCGTGAGTTTCATCTTTTTCACGCAATCACAGTTTTATCCTCAAAATTACTTCATTTTGATAATTGTATCATTTACTAAGTCTTCACTAATTTATGAGCCATTCTGCAGAGTAAGCTCGAGTCGTCTATTAAAATAAAGTGATAATTAAAAAGTGAAGTTTCAAAGATTTTATTGAAGTAAAAGCAAATCTGTAAACGACATATCTTAAATGATTTAAAATACGTAGTGATAATGTTAAAATAATTTATTCCAGACGCTAAGTGGTGTTACTCCTTCATCATGGCCGAAAATATTACATTAGTTCAACAGAAACGCAAAAACATAAGGTTTCAATGTGAAATCTCACTCAAACAGCTCATTAAACCTAATTTGTTTACATGGTACTCCACCTGGAACCAAATCTCTATTTAATTCACTTGAACGTTGTTCCGCAGTCTTTTCAATGGTTAAAAATATCAATATCACTTGATTTATTAAAATCTATTAAGATATGTAGGCTGCCCTGCCTAAAATAATGTTATGATTTATTCGAACATTGCTTACAACTGTTTTAAGTAATGCAGTGTTAAGAAGCTTTTTAAAAATTCAGTAAATGAAAAAATAATTATGATCAATGATGATCACACCGCGATTGACTAATTTCAATCAAGAAATAAATACTTTTCCTTGTAGATCTAGCATAAAAAATGTTTAGTCACATTATTTCTCTCTCTTTTTAAAATTATTTTAAAAAGCTTTTTCATTTTTTTGCCCCGGGCGACACATACACGCTATGTATTTATGTATCTATGTATAGATATCTATGAATAGATATTATGTATAGATATTATTATCAAAATATACGATCAAGGAGAGGTAGATACAACCACACACCCATATGCAGAGATTTTGATAAACCATGGAGAAGAAATGACGACAAAGATGTGAAGGATAAAGAAGAAATGACACAAAACAATACACGCGTGGTATACTGAAGCCCCAATTATCAATCATGAAAGTGACAGAAGAGAAGAATGTTGGAATCGCAGCAATGGAAATGGTCATGGTGAGTCTGAGACCATGAAGGTAGAAGAATTATCTGAAGTAGGAAGAATTATTAGTCGTCGAGGATACAGAATCAGAAACATAGTAGCAGATAGTGGTTGTCGGATAAAGCTTGTCGTGATGATGCCTCATATAGTCGAAGTTCTTTTAAACTATCTGGAAGCAAACATGCCATCTCAGAAGCCAAGAGACTTATTCAAGAATCTAGAATTAAGATTGTCAATGCATATGATCGTGGTCGTGGTTTAAAAATTATTTAGCCCTTAATAGGCTAATATATATATAGAAGAGATTTTATATATATATCTTTATATATAAGACGCATTTGTTGTCTGTCTGTCTGTCTGTCTGTCTGTTCCCTAATAACTCAAGATCCAGACAACCCAGTCAAGTGAAATTTAGTAAACGTGCACACAATCCTATGGGGAAGGTTCTTAAATAGGTTTCGTTCCATAAATTCATACTCATGGGCGCCGGGGGCCCAAAAACTTTTTTTCCTTATTTGAGCTTTATAAAAAATGAAAATCAACAATTTTATTTTTGTCGAGGAGGCAGAAGCATGAAATTTTAGGAAATTGTTTAGTACACTTCCGTAGTGGTAACAGGTGAAAAAATATTTTAATTATCACTTACTGGGAGCCGGGGGCCCAAATGTAGTTTTTTTCCCCTTAAATGGACCATATATATAAAAACTGAAAAACACTAATTATCTTATTTATGGATAGGTAGAAGTATGAAACTTTAGCAAGTTATTTAGTACGCTACCCCGACGATATTTTGCGAGAAAGAATTTTAAACTTCCCACTCATGGGGAGCCGGGGGCCCATTTGTAGGTGGGGTTTTTTTGGGTACTAATATACGCTATATAAATACTGAAAATCCCCCATTCGACTATTTCCCGTGTAGGTAGAAGAATGAAACTTTGGGAAGTTGAGCAATACATATCCGCAATGGTAAGAGGAGTAAAAAGAAATCACTCCCCTAGGGCCCGGGCCAAAATGTATTTGTTCTGATTTAAAAACAGATTCATCACGTATTCTCTAATTTTCGTTGACGGTAGAAGCATACAAGTTTTGAAATTTGTTGAGGACGCACTCACGACGAAAATTAACAAAGAAAATTTTTTAAACACCTGCTCATGTTGGGCCGGCGGCCCAAATATCTTTTTTTCCTTACATGGGCTATGTAAAATTAAAAAAAACACTAATTCTTCTATGTGCGAGTAGGTAAAAGCATGAAATTTTTTTAAGTTGTTGAGTACACTTCTGCGATGGTAACAGGCGAAAAAAATTATAACACTTATTGGGAGCCTGGTGCCACACTATAATGTTGTTGATTTTGTTACTCATATAAGTTATATAAAAATTTTAAAAACTTTAATTCTACTATTGGAATAATGGGATTTCGGAAAGTTGTCAATTACACTATCACGATAGTGCAGTCTTAACTGGTGTGCCAGAGTCTTGGGATTGCTGGTATAGAATTGCAGACACTATGATTTTCAGACAGGCAATTGTATTTGATCTGCTTTAAGATAAATGTACCCTTTTACTTCATGCAAATAAACAGTTTAGAACCCTTCTACAGAAAACCTCATTTAAAACCCGTGAGAAGCCGGGTACTTTCCTCTAGTCTTATATATATATAAGACGCATTTGTTGTCCGTCTGTCTGTCTGTCTGTCTGTTCCCTAATAACTCAAGATCCAGACAACCCACTACAGTGAAATTTGGTAAACGTACACTATATGTATATATATATATAATTTTAAAATTAAAAAAACTTTTAAGGTCTATCGATTGGATTTTATACCTGTTGTAATATAGTTTTTCCAATAATATACTTTTTTCCAAGTATAATTTGTAATCAATGTGTTACATCTTTTATTTCTCAGATAGGCTTTGAAATATTTCTTATTAATAATAGATCCTTTGAAATCAATGCATGGTGTAAATTAAACGTTATATTTAGATATGATAAATTGATTCGGTATAGCCATGAATTAAAAAATATAATATAGTATTGACAAGCATACCTGATGATTGTATCTACTGAGCATCTTACCAAATTTTAAAATATCGATACAATAATTTTTAAAATCATTTTCATTTTACATGCAATGCTATTGGCAGATTACAAATTTGACATTAAATCTGTTAAAGATAAGATAATGTTGTTGCAGACAACAAATACAGAAATTATGTAAATTCATAAGAAAAAAAAAACTGTCTTTGGGTTAATATATCCAAAAGAAATTATAAGCAACAATTGTTTAAAAAAACATTATACTGCATAATATATTTAATTTTGTGTATTCTGATTGTCAAAGGTTATTTGAATTGCACAAGATTACAGGTGTGATAAAATTTCAGTTTCATTCTATTTTCAGTACAGATTGTTGAAGTTCTGCAGATTTTTCTTTCCTGATTTCTATGCCTAGATATTGTATGCAAATCAGAAACTTTTTCATTTACAATGAATAATTTAATTAAGATTAATCTTCTTGTGTTATAAGCAAAAATGATTTAGGTAAACAAAAAACAACATTTTTAAGAAGGGGGGTGAATGTCACGGGAGAAAAATGAGCGGTTCAAAGGAGACCACGTGACGAAAGGAGGGAAGAGTCCGATATTGCAAGGAGATATCAGGGTGTGAGGCACTAGATATGTTTTTATTTGTGTCGCTGACAAGCTTTACTTTGTAGAAAGTGTGATACGTTTAGATGCTGCATTAAATTTATTTGTGTTTGCTGAGGACTACAATCTTACTATTGTGACTAAGAGATTGTGGTTAGTAAACGCCAACAAGAGAGAACGGGGTCAAACCAACCACGTTACAAAAGTTCACAAGGACTGTTTGCCACTAGTGGTCTTTCAGTTTGGCAACATTTAACCGTTTGAGGGCCTTCTTCCCTTGCGTTTGGGCTAAATATGAATGTTGAGCTTGGAGATGATTAGGCGGTGGTCTGTCCAGCATTCAGCGCGCACATGTACTTTATCACTCTTAAATGATGCCTGTCCCTCTTTCACACGATGACATAGTCAAAAAGATGCTAGTGCTCGAGCGGGTATGCATCCATGACGTCTGATTACAGGTAGGGAGACAGAAGATCGTGCTGGTGATCAGCAGCAGGTCAAAATTCAGCGCAGGTCTGTAGCAAAAGAAGACCGTTGCTGTTGCAGTGGCCAACTCCATGGTGTCCAAGGACTCTTTCCCAGGCAACATTGTCTTTGCCAACTCTTGCATTGAAGTTACCTAGCAAGATGAGTTTGTCCGCCTTTGGATCTTCGGCAATGACAGTGTCTAATTCTTCGTAAAACTTTGCCTTTACTTTATCTGCGTTGTTCATGGTTGGGGCGCAGGAACTGATGATGGTGAGATGCTTATTTCCAGCCATCAGTGGGAGTTTCATGGTCATGAGCATATCATTTACTCCCTTGGGTAGACCAGCTTTCCGAAAAGGGTTAACCACACCGCAAAGCTGACTTCTGCTTCAGGCCACTCCTCGCTGGATCTGCCACTCCTGAATTATGTGCAACCGGAACCTCTTTCACATAGCTCTCCTTCGTCCATGAGCCTTGTCTCCCTCAAGCCTGCGACGTCAATTTTATATCTGGCGAGTTCTTTACAAATCAGGGCTGTTCTCCTCTGAGGTCTGTCTGCATCGTCTCTGTTCAGGAGGGTGCGAACATTTCATGCGTCCAATGTGAGAGGGACTATCTTCATTTTCGTCTTTGTGTTTCGAACGCTGGTATAGGGTCCCCACCAGCCGCGGTGAGCTGGCTAGGGAAGGCTGGAGCATGCAATGTCTAGGGCACATTTTCTAGCCCATTTTTAATGCCATAGAGATAAGCAGTGCATTCCGGAAGAAGGCTGCTCAGTCACCCAGGGGGCTTCCGGACTCCACTTCTGCTCCGTGTCGGTGAAGAATGACATAATGCCCTGGGCCGACTGTGTGCAGGGTTGCGGCTACGGCTCTCAGTATACCCACACCTGCCACTTCATCGATTGCCTGTCGCCACAGGACTTGATGGTGAGTTATGGGATGGATGACAAAAATGACTTTCGAGATTACTTGGATTTACGTTAAAAAGAGTTGCGCAGTTCATCGCTCTCACTCTCTCTCTCTCTCTCCCGAAACCATCATGATCCAGTTGTATGACAGAGTCCAGACGGCTAGTGATGGAGACAGGTGCAGTGGCCATGATGTCCTGTGTGTCGTGTCCTTAGCATTCCACCACGCTTTTCTGAGAATCGCAATCTTGAATATTGACCACTTATTGGTTCGTCCGCTCCGTCCATCGGATCCAGTCTTCACGTGCAAAGGTAGACATACCTAGATCACAAAGGGTTTGAGACCCGTGGGCTACCCTCACCAAGTTTAGCCAGGCAGTCGAGGCAGTTGCCGGGGATGTAGCCATTGCGCACACTACTGTTTCTATGAGCTACTGGTGAGAGCTGAGTGTCAAGTGGAGACCAAGAACTACCCCCTAGAGAGTACGAAGTGTCCCCTACCGTACATACTACCCCTCCTTAGGCACCCCATACACCCCAAGAGGGGTCCGTCTGGGCAGGGTTAAGTTTGCTCGAAGCTCACCGTCCAGCCTCTCAAGGGGTTACCTCCCAAAGGACGATGTGGATTTGACCTTCTTCAACACGCCATTGCGCCACTACGGCACGGATACGGGTCTAACAACCCGGGACTGTCGCAAGAAAGTTGAAAACATCAGTGCAGCCCCCCCAGGGCAACCGCAGTAAACAACCACATAGTGTTTGGTAAGGGGGCCCCTTATGGGAAGGATTCCTCAGAGCTGACGTCCGACCAAGCTCTTCACAGCAATTTTTCTAGCATTTTGCTGGCCCTCCTGGTCCCAAACGTGCCGCTCATTGCTATAGCTAGAAAAAGGGAGTGAAACGGTCGATTATGATGACCCGACCCTTAACGGGTACAATGCTTTTCATCATCGACAGGGGAATTCTCCCCCATGGGCGCCCCATCTAAGTTCCGTACAGCAACTGTAATCATTTGTCTAACTCCCTAGCTAGCCCTAATCGGATTTTGATCTTCCAGGTTGGGACTGTTAGTTTCGGGTTTTGCGTACCCTTATTATTCCTGGGACCACATAAAAATCAGCCCCTTGTGCCGGACGAAAGACGAGAGATTGATCTTTATTTTTGCAGATCTTGGTGTGGATGATGAGACCAATGTTGCGTTCTGGGTTCTGGATTGCACTTAAGACAGACTCTTGTCAATAATAATATGTTATTTATTGTGGTAGTAATACACATATAGATAATCCTTCACTACTACACAATCTGCATTAGTACAATGGAGTCCATACAGCCATCCAATACCTCTAATCACCGGCTTACAGGCTCCGGTCGTCACAGTGTTCGAGCCACCTCGATAACACGTAGGACCAACACTCCCTAGTACCACATCGTCCTCTTGTCCACCACACACTAACTCTGACCTCCACTTGACTCTCTGGACACACGCACACTACACTATTTATAGCCCTTGGGCGAACTCTTTAAAGTCATGGCGTGACATTCAAATGTCCGTTTAACTGAACACAATTCATAACATTTTCACAACAACTCACAATAAACTCAGTGACAGTGATTCTCATACCTTGACATATCCCCCCTCTTCCGTTAGATTCTACTTGCTAGTAGAATCTCACAATCAAAACAAGTCAGGGTATGGAATCACTAAACATTCATAACCCATGGCATTAATCAAATAAATCATGGAAAAATTGTCCTTAATACATGACAAAACATAATATACATCATATTCATAAACCTTAATCTATTTCATCATGGAAAACATACTACTGCCGCTTTAGAGAAAGGAAGCAGTCCTCTACTCGAATTACATAGTTACATAGTCTCAAAAATAATTCATTTTAATTTTAGCAGCAATAACAAACAAAATTTACACATGCGAGGTCTTACATTGTTAGACATAAGTGATAATCAATTTTTATTCCAATATACCCCTACCATATACATGTATATGTAGCCGAGTGGTGGCTAAGTAAATCAGGTTTAATAATGTGGGACTAAAGCAGTGGTTTTAAATTTAAACAACTTTTATTGTAACACTAATGTAAACATGCCATGGCACACTCAACCGTCACTCTCTCACCCCTTCTCGCAAGGACAAGACAGTCCCCGACAACACACTGGCAGCAACGAGGAGGCAGATGTCTCTCTCAAGGACAGGATGGTCATCGACAACCACCGACAACACACTGGTCAGCAACGAGGAGGGTGCCTCTCTCGCAGACTTTACCGACCACACACCGGACCTGATGACTGCGGCCGACGCTTCGATGTTCGACAAGAGTCTCCAGAAGTCCTCTGATGTTGCATTCTGGGTTCTGGATTGCATATAAGACAGACTCTTGTCAATAATAATATGTTCTTTATTGTGGTAGTAATACACAAATAGATAATCCTTCACTACTACACAATCTGCATTAGTACAATGGAGTCCATACAGCAATCCAATACCTCTAATCACCGGCTTACAGGCTCCGGTCGGGCCCCCAATGTTGCGTTCTGGGTTCTGGATTGCACTTAAGACAGACTCTTGTCAATAATAATATGTTCTTTATTGTGGTAGTAATACACATATAGATAATCCTTCACTACTACACAATCTGCATTAGTACAATGGAGTCCATACAGCCATCCAATACCTCTAATCACCGGCTTACAGGCTCCGGTCGTCACAGTGTTCGAGCCACCTCGATAACACGTAGGACCAACACTCCCTAGTACCACATCGTCCTCTTGTCCACCACACACTAACTCTGACCTCCACTCGACTCTCTGGACACACGCACACTTCACTATTTATAGCCCTTGGGCGAACTCTTAAAAGTCATGGCGTGAAATTCAAATGTCCGTTTAACTGAACACAATTCATAACATTTTCACAACAACTCACAATAAACTCAGTGACAGTGATTTTCATACCTTGACAACCAATCCTTGAGTGACAGTTTTTTCTGCATCTCATGAACACGAATGTTGTGGGACAGTGTTATCTGGCCTTTCTCCTCTCTATTTTTTCAAGGAATTATCTTCACCAAACTTTGTGCAAAAAGCTTGATTACTCATATAAAAATACCATGACTATGGGACATTAAGCTTTTAATGTCCATTCCTTCAAGTTTCTTTCAAAAGAATTTTAAACGTTCCATTTTTACATGATATTGACGAATATGACATATATAATCATTATGATGGAGATTGAAATAAAGAGATATTTTGCATTTTAGTGCATTTTCGAGAAGTCGAATGCGCTATTGCACCCGTTTTGTCCGTCCGTCCGTCTGTCATCACCCTAGATCTCAGCATCCATAAGTCCTAGACCCATGATGTATATATGTTTTTTGTATGTCCTGACCTGCCATTTGTGCATCAAAACTCATTTACTCGATCCGTTAAAAAAAACCCGTTAAAACTACCAAAAAAACATTGCGAATCGAGAGATAACACTGGCGCAGGCAACGGCCGCCATTGCCGGAAGTCTTAGTATTATCAAAAGTATTAGTTTTTTTTTT
>MUZC01002933.1:56751-94994 GCA_002072015.1 Radix auricularia
TTTTTTTTTGTTGACGTCATTAGAATATGTGTAAAAGTTTAGAGAGTTTTACGTCATCATTTGTGGTATATTCATTACACAAGAAAATTCATAAAAATATGTCTAAAATCTAAACACAATTACTGATAACTACATAATGCTGATATCTAACATAAGTACTGATACATAATACGAAAATGCGCTAACACGTCCTGAGTTCCAAAAGGGACCAGGCTTAACATGATTTTTTTAAATGTGTTTTTATTTGCACTATTGTTTGAAATCATGGCTTATTGTACCATGGGGTCTAGAGCTTGTAGCCGGAGTCATAAAAAAAGACCCTAATATCTCGTGAGATTATTTGTGTTGTTTAATGTAAATTTAGTTTGACACAGTGACGTAACGGCTAAATTGTTACCGCCATTTCTTCTCTACCCACCATTCTGTCCATTTTATAATTAGATGATTGTTACCAATAAGTCTTCTTATAGACCCCTTTTTTCTCACATTATGTTAAAAATTGTGTATTTTATTTATTTCAGTAAATTTAGATTGTGGGACAATAATATCTGGTATGTACTTTTTAAAAAATTACAATGATTTATTATTAAATACATTATAAGCAATATTATGTTAACTCTTTTTTTAAGTTGTTTAAAACGCTCGGTTGTATATCATTTAAATTTGTGTTTGGATGTATGCAAAATGTTAATTTGAATATCGCACGCAGTACAAAACCTTTTTTTCAATATCCCAGTTGATAAAAATGGAATACAACTTTTTGTCTAGATTAATTAAATGCATTTTGCCTTCTCCGAAATTTGGGAAGATGATTGATCATAATTATCAAATTAGAATAGCCTCCCCATTTTTGTAAAAGACTCTTCATTCAGATTCTAATAAAACCTTAAAATCCAATGTTTTATTTCCTTTTTTTTTATTATCACTGTACTGACTTGGTAGTGCAATTAATTAATTTTATTTCATTAATTTCATTTTGTGTGCTTGTTGCCGAGAATTAACGTAAACTAGAGGGTAGTTATTAAGGGTTGCAAATGAAGGATTATAATTTTTTTTTTAATAACTTCTGCGGACCGATAGAGGATGGTCTACTGGCTGGCAATTTGAGTAGCACTACCTAGTGTGCATTTAGTTTAGAACTATTTAATCTCAAGCAAAGTCGTCAATAATTTACCTTTTTTTTTTTTAGTTTTTGGTTTCTTCTTTTATTAATGATGTTTATTTAACTAATTGTTGTTGTTCTTTCTTCTTTTATTAATGGTGTTTAGGTGACAGCGATGTCTATGGAATAAGCTTCACCTTTTTGGTTCCTTACAATAGTCCTCAAGACGCAGTCAGGTTACTCTTCGCCAGCCGTGACTCACAAAAGAATGTTGTGATTAAAGTTACAAAACCGCTAGGTATTTATTTGCACCTGAAACTTTAATAAAAATAATTAAATTATTTTATTTTAAAAAGCAACAAATTTTGTCTCCCAGTCTTTCAATCAACTTGTCAGTTATAGGGACACGTCGATAAAAATAATAGCTTGTGAAAATATCTTTGAGCGGGGCTGCTGCCAGGGGATGAATCCAGGAATTTTTTCACGAGTCCAAATCGAAGGGGGCCCAATCAGCCAAGCTATATTTTTAAGGCTGATGCTGTGCGTTTAGAAATATAATCGGACACATATTTAATTGACGTGTAACAAAAAAATTTATAAAATTTAGCTTACAGCGAAAATTGATGGAAAACGTTTCCGCACAATGAACGGTTCGTTAAAGGTGTTCCTCGGAATTTCATGTTATCGTCAAAGTTTTTTTTAAAAAGATAATTTAATTTAGTCATCAAATAAGTCACATATATGTCTTCCGGTGAGTCTCAGACTTATTTAGGTTAATTTGATTTATTTTTCTTTACTTTTACAACCCGGTAGTTGTAAATGTCTTAAATACTTTTTTGTAATTATTGAACTTTCCAAAATGAGATAAGCATTGTATTTGATTGATTAAAAACATCAACATTGTCAGTTTATACATTGCTGGGAACTGTTAGAAGTTCCAAATCGTCATCAACCCCTCAAGTCTTTAAAGAAAATTAGCCGAAACTTCTACTGTTATTAGTAGTAGTTCATAAACAAAGCTTACATTTATTGTCTTCTTACATAATTAGTTTGTGTATTATGTTTTTTTAAAGAAAATTGGCACCTATCGTATTTTCTTCGTTGTTTACAGGGTGTTCCGGTTAAGATTCTCAATCATTTTTAAATATCCAAACAACAAAATCATTTAAAATAAACTATTAAAAATTTTTGTAACATATTTTACAAATAAATAAGATGATAACAAGTTGTATTTTTTAATCCAGAATATTATTCAATGTACAGCTACTTGAAAATGATATTTTAAAAATTAATTTTAATATGCCTACAACAATTTAAACATTTTCTTTTGTAATAATAATAAAAATTGGTTTTGATTTACACTGCTAGATCTAGTACTTTTAACAGTAATAATAAATAGTATTAGTATAATATTTTAAACATAACTTAATATTAAATTACAGTTGATAGTCTTATAAAATTAGATCTATATCATTTCTTAAATCTTTGCAGCAGGCCTATTCTTTTTTTCAACTTTACTATTTACTGAATGTAAATACCTTCAAGTGAATAAAAATAACTCCTAATAATCCACAATTTAATTATCGTCATGTCACTAAATTGACCTAGTAAGGTATGTTAAATGTATATAATATAATATTATATACAAACATATATACATAAATAATATAAAAGCCAAGGTCACTCACTCACTCACTCACTGGATGTGGAACGCTGAGGAACGATGTACGACAGTCTACAGCAGTTAGTTGAAAAATCGTGTGGTGATTAGCGCTGTAAAAATATTTAATATTATGACGTCATTGTTTGGTGTGCATCGGTGCGCAAAATACAACCCCTATTATTAAATACTTTGCGCACATTTCAGAAAGTTTAATATTTCGTATTTATCAAAAAAGGACAAGTTAGTTGGGCTTTTGAAAAAGGTTGGCGCCGTAGGCGCCCCGGCACAATCTAGTTATATATTTATATATAATTACGCGGGAGAAGTTTGTACGCTAAAATATATACCTTTTTGAATATATACCTAAAATTATTAATAACTTGGGGGTGTAAGGCACGCACTTTTTTCAAAGGCTGCGGCTATTCGGACCTGCGTCCGTATAGCCTATGATCGCTATACGGACCCGGGCGGGTTCTGTTATATTAAAAGTGTATTCCGAGCCAGCGCAGGTGACAGTGTAGTACAATGTACTAGTATTAGTATGGCTATTAATAAAAATTATGTTGTTAATTTTATCGTTAAACCTAACCCACACCCTAAAACCTATCACTAAACCTAACCCACACCCTAAAACCTATCACTTAACCTTACCTACACCCTAAAAGCTATCACTAAACCTAACCCACACCCTAAAACCTATCACTAAACCTAACCCACACCCTAAAACCTATCCCTAACCTAAATCATGAACAAAATATTAAAAATTAATTCATGCAACAAACAAAAAAAACAAACAAACAAACAAACAAAAGAAAAAAGATTCCTCAATCGAGGACCCAGGTCCGAATAGCCACATCGTTTTTCAAAAGTAACATATCCTTGTCTTTGTTTGATAAATACGAAATATTAATAATCTTGAAATGTAAACAATTTATTTGATAATTATAAATCCTCAAATACGCTTTTACATCGTTCCTTTTCCAAAATTAAAATATAAGCTAAAATAAGGATTTTACAAAATATATTTTACGGCGAAAAACACCACTACTTTTTTAACTGCTATGGGCGGTTGTACTATTTTTCTCAGCGTTACGGATCCTGTGATCTGGGCAATAATATTTATTAATTATCTATACTAATAAAAGGGAAAGCCCTGACCGACTGACTGACTGACTCATTCATCACTAATTCTCAAACTTCCCGTGTAGGTAGAAGCATGAAACTTTGGGAAGTTGTTGGTTACCCTCTCGTGACGAAAATTAGCGAAAAAAAATTAAAATCTCGATCAAGTGAGGCCGGGGGCCCAAAAAACATTTATTACCTTAATTAGGCTCTATAAAAAATGAAAATAACTAATTCTCCTATTTCCCGTATAGGTGGAAGCATGAAACTTTGGTTAATTTTTTGAGTACACGCTCCCGACAAAAACTGGCAAAAAAGAATGTTAAATTCCCTCTCATGGGGGACCGGGGCCCAAGTATAGTTTTTCTTATATTAAAAACCGACTCATCACTAATTCTCAAATTTTCCGTGTAGATAGGAGCATGAAACTTTGCGAAATTGTTGAGTACCCTCTCACGACGAAAGTCGGTATAAAAGAATTTTTAAATACACACTCATGGGGGCCGGGGCCCCAAAAACATATTTTTATATGAGATTTATAAAAATTTAAAATCTATAGTTCACTTATTGCCCGTGTAGCTAGACACATAAAACGTTGGGGAAGTGCTAAATTCACATTGGCGATGGTAGCTGGTTGAAAATATTTCAAATATTCCTTACTTGGGACCGGGGGCCCAAATGTAGTTTTTTCCAAATATATACTATATAAAACTGAAAATCACTAATTTGTCAATTTCCCGTGTAGGTAAAAGTATGAAACTTAGGGAAATTGTTAATTACTCTCTCACGACGACCGTCGGTGTAAAAGAATTTTGATCAACACACTTTAGGGGGCCGGGGCCCGAAAAACGTTTTTTTTTTCTTATATGAGATTTATTAAATTGAAAATCTTATTTCCCGTGTAGGTAGACAAGGAAAAATAATTATATAAATTTTAAAAATTTCCTCTCATGGGTCGCCGGGGGCCCAAAACTTTTTTCACCCTAAAATGAGCTATATAAAACTGAATCAACACTAATTCTCCAAGTTTCCGTGTAGGTAGAAACTTTAAACTTTTCGAAGTAGTTGAGTACCCTCTCCCCCCGCGATGGTAAGAGGCAAAATATATTAAATCACCTCTCACTAGGGGGATGATTGCCGAAATATAGTTTTTTTCCAATATGATTTATATAAAAAAAACGCATCTTTAAATCTCCAAGTTCTTGTGTACGTAACAGCCTGAACGGTTGAAGTTAATATATTTAGTATATCCACCTTGATTCAGATTAAAATCAATAGGTGTTTTAAATTAGTGTTACGCGGGCTCTCGATGCTAACTGAAATCCTAATTTCCGCAGCAAAACGCGGTTAAATTGCTAGTTTTTTAATAAAGTGACGAAAAAATAATTATAAATATCTTCTTAAATTTTAATCAAGATTTTATCGATTTAAATTATGTTTTTTCGATAATAAATCGATAAAATTTGTAACGATTCATCTCGGAATTAATCGTTAATTTCCGCAGTCCCAATATAAATATATATANATATATATTGACTATTTATTTAGGTTCATCAAGGTCATTACCCTTTGTTTTTGGGGGTGGGGTGTGTACTTTTTTTAAAGTTATAATCTCAATAAATGCCTCTTCATCAAAATGTTGCTTTTTATTATTATTAATTATTAGACTTTGCATTTATCTAGGTTTTGTTTTAAATTTTGGGTCCGTGGGCAAGTTTTTACTATAAAGAGGGGTCCAGGGGTAATAAAATTGGGAACCACTGATCTAAGAGGACCATTATAGAGATTTTCCCAATATATATTTATACATGTTTCCCAGTCCATGTAAAAATGTATACATAATAAGTTAGCTAATAGTTAAATGAAGTTTATCATAGTTGATAGCTTCATTCATTCCATTAATTAAAAAAATATATATATATTCGACTTACTCTCAATACTTTCATGCATATTCATATTCATAGAGCATTTACTTCACATATTTTCAATTAAAATCCAATAGACATGTTATTTTATTTTCAAATTTGACTTGAAACATTTTTTTTTCAACATTAAAATAATTTTTAATAACACTAACTTTAAATATACATATACCCACGTTTCGCTTCGGGAAATTAGCATTTCATTTAGAGCTGAGAACCCGCGTAACAAAAGTTCAAAACACCAATTGATTTTAATCTGAATCATGATGGAGATACTAAATATATTAACTTAATCCGTCTTGTCTGTCTGTTACGGCCCTTCAAAAAACATAAGAAAAAAGTTAAAAATTACATACTTCCCTTGATCCGAGCAGATAATGTAAATATCTTTTTCGTCTTTTACTTTTCACGAGAGTGTACTCAACAACTTCCCAAAGTTTCAAGCTTCTACCTACATGGAAACCTGGAGAATTAGAGTTTAGTTTATATAGCCCATTTTAGGGGGGAAAAAGGTTTTGGGGCCCTGCAACGCATAAGTGGAAATTTTTTAAATTTATACAATTATTTTCCTTGTTACAATGGAGGCGTTTTACTTAACAACTACAGAAAGCCTTATACTTCTACCTTCACAGCAAATGGGAGAATCGAAAATTTTCAGTTTTTTATATCTCATTTTATGGAAAAACTACACTCCTGCCCCCGGCATGCAGTAAGTGGTAATTTAAATATTTTTTTCACCTGTTAAAACGCGGTAGTTTGCTCAGCAACTTCCTGAAGGTTAAAGTTCTACATACTCGACAAAAGGGCAATTAGTGATTTTCAATTGTTACATACAAGGAAAAATAGTTTTTGGGCTCCCGGCTCACATAATTGGGCATTTTAAATTTGTTTTCACAACTTTTCATCGTGAGAGGGTACTCAACAACATCCCAAAGTTTCATTCTCCTACCTACACGTAAAGTTTGAGAAACAGTGCTGAGTGAGTGAGTGCATAAAAAAACTATATTTGGGACCCCGCCCACGTAAGGGATATTTTAAATATATTTCACCTGCTACCATCGTGGAATTGTATTAAACAATCCCCCCCCCCCCAACTTTTCATGCGTTTGCCGAAAACAGGTTTATGGCGCCCATGTCCCCATTTGTTTGAATTCTAAAATTATTTTATACCTATTTTCGTCGTAAGAGTGAACAACTTCCCAAAGTTTTATGTTTTTACCTACACGATCAATTGGAGTCCGTTTTTTAATATAAGAAAAAAGTATTTTTGTGCACGCGGCCCCCCATGTGTGGGAATTTAACATTCTCTTTCGCCATTTATCATCAGGAGATTGTACTAAACAACTTTGTAAAGTTTTATGCCTCTACCTACATGGGCAATGGTAGAATTTGTGATTTTCTGTTCTTATATAGTTATACTTGGAAAAAAACTACATTTTGGCCCCCGGCCAACAGTAAGGGATATTTTAAATATTTTTCACCTGCTACCATCGTGAAAATGTATTTAACAACTCCCCAACGTTTCATGAGTCTACCTACACGGGAAGTTAGAGAATTGGGGATTTTTTATTTTTATATGGCTCATCTTAGAAAAGAAAAGTTTTTAAATCCCCGGCCCTTATTTGTGTGAAATTCAAAATTCTTTTACGCTAATTTTCGTAAGAGGGTACGTAGCAACTTCCCAAAGTTTCATACTCCTACGTTCACGGGAAATTGGAGAATTAATAATGAGTCGGTTTTGAACATAAGAAAAACTTCATTTGGGCCCCCGGCCCCCAATAAGAGGGAATTTTAACATTCTTTTTTGCCACTTTTCGTCCGCAGCTTATACTCAAAGAATACCCAAAGTTTCATGTTTCTACCTACACGGGAACAAGACGAAATAGTGATTTTCAATTTTTATATATCTTATATAAGGAAAAAACCGTTATTGGGACCCCGGCCCTCCATGAGTGGAATATTTAACATTCACGTTAGCCATTTATTGTCCTTATCGTGTACTAAAAACATTTCCAAAGTTTCATGCTTCTACCTACATGGGAAATAGTAGAATTATTGATTTTCAGTTAGTATAAAAGCTCATAGACGGAAAAAATAACGTTTTTCGCCCCGGCCCCCGTGAGTGTGAATTCTAAATTCCTTTTGCCAGTTCTCATTGTGAGAGGTTACGCATTATTTTCAAAAATTTATTGCTTCTACCTACACGGGAAATTGGAGAATTAGTGATAAGTCAGTCAGTCAGGGCTCTGGCTTTTATTAGTATAGACTAGCCATTTACCCGAGCTTTGCTGCGGTAAATTAGGATTTCAGTTATTGAAAAATGAGTCTTTTTTATATAGCTCATTGTGAGAAAAAAAAACTATATTTAGGCAATCGTCCCCCTAGTGAGAAAGGATTTAATACTTTTTGCCTCTTACCACCGCGAGAGTGTACTGAACATTTTCCCAAAGTTTCAAGCTTCTAAGTACAAGGAAGCTTGGAGAATGAGTGTTGATTTAGTTTTATATAGCCCATTTTAGGGTGAAAAAAGTTTTAGGGCCCCCGGCCACTGATGAGTGGAAATTTTTAAAATGTATATAATTACTTTCCTTATAACGATCGCTGGGTGTTACTAAACAAATACAGAAGGCAATATACTTTTAACTACATAGGAAATGTGAGAAGCAGTAATTTTCAGTTTTTAATAGCTCATTTAATGGAAAAACTACATTGGGACATCTGGCATGCAGTAAGTTGTAATTTAATTATATATTCACCTGTTACCATCGATGAAGTGTACTCAACAACTTCCATAACTTAAAGTTCTACATACTCGGCAAAAGGGACAATCGGTGATTTTCAATTTTTACAGATAAATAGAAATAGTTTTTTTGGACCCCTGCCCTACATAATTTGGAATTTTAAACTTGTTTTTCGTCGTGAGAGGGTAATCAACACTTTCCCATATTTTCATGCTCCTACCTACACGGGAAGTTGGAGAATTAGTGAATATTGAGTAACCGAGTGCATTAAAAACTATATTTGGGCCCCAGGCCCCCAGTAAGGGATATTTTATATATGGTTTCCCCTGCGACCATCATGAAAGTGTATATACCAACCCTAAAACGTTGCACGCCTTTACCTATTCGGGAAATAAGAGAATTATAGATTTTCAATTTTCATATAGCTCATGAAAGAGAAAAAAAGGTTTTTAGGCCCCCGGCCCCAGGAGCGGCGTTTTAGGGTGGCAACTGGGGCGACTGCGTAGCGTAGCTCTAGACGTCTTTGAAAGCATTATACCGTTAGCGGAAAATAGGTCAGATGTACCATTCAGCCAATCCCCTTTATTTGTGTACACGTCATTCACATTAGATTTACTAAAATAGTAATAATTTAATAAAAAGGTGACACGCGGTATTAAAATTACACTATAATCAAGATATTTCATATTTTTAAATACCATAGCATACTGGTGCTTAGCTATCTTTACTAGTACTCTGGCCCCGCGGGGTCATTGCTGGCACTAGGCCCCGCGCTTACCTAACGCCGCCACTGCCCGACCCTCATGTGTGTATTTCAAAATTCTTTTACACTAACTTTCGTCGTGAGAGGGTACTTAACAATTTTACAAAGTTTCATGCTCCTTCCTATACGGAAAATTAAAGGATTAGTGATTAGTCGGTTTTAATATAAGAAAAGCAATATTATGGCCCCCGGCCCCCTTATGAGAGGGAGTTTTAACATTCATTTTGCCAATTTTCGTCAGGAGCGTGAACTCAAAAAATTTCCACAGTTTCATGTCTCTACCTATACGGGAAATAGGAGAATTAGTGATTTTCAATTTTTATACAGCTCATATAAGGAAAGAACGTTTTTGAGGCCCCTCCCCCAAGAATGGGAAATTTTTTTTTTTTTCCAATTATCGTCGAGAGCATGTACTCAAAAAAATTTTAATGTTTCATGCTTCTACCTACAAGAGAAATAGAACAATTGGTGATTTTCAATTTTTACAGAGCCCATAAAAGGAAAAAAATGGGCACCTGGCCCCACATGAGCGAGGTTATGAAAAAGTATTTTCGCCAATTTTTGTTGTGAGAGATACCCAACAACTTCCCAAAATTTCATGCCCCTACCTACAAGGAAAATTGGAGAATTAGTAATGAGTCGGTTTATAATATAAGAAAAACAATATTTGGGCCCCCGGCCCCCATGAGAGGGAGTTTTAACTTTATTTTTTGTCAATTTTCGCCCGGAGGGAGTACTCTAAAAAATCAAATTTTCTTGCTTCTACCTATCGGAAAATAGGAGAATCCGTGATTTTCAATTTTTATAATGCTCATATAAGGAAAAAACTTTTTGGGGCCCCGGCCCCCATGAGTGTGAAATTTAACTTTTTTTCAAATTATCGTCGAAAGCATATACTCAAAAAACTTCCAAAGTTTCATGCTTCTACCTACACGGGAAATAGGAAAATTGGTGATTTTCAATTTTTATAGAGCCCATATTTGGAAAAAAAATGTTTTTGGCCCCCGACCCAACATGAGCGAGATTTTTAAAATTCTTTTTCGCCAATTTTTGTCGTGAGAGGGTACCCAACAACTTCCTAAAGTTTTATGCTTTTATCTACATGGGAAGTTGAGAATTAGTGATGAATCAGTGAGTCAGTAAGTCAGTCAGTCAGTCATGGCTTTCGTTTTTATGAGTATAGATATATATGTGTGTGTGTATGTTACATAGCTCCAGTGGCGTAGCTAGGACTTTTGCTGCCCGGGGCGATCTCCAAGTTGCCGCTCATTTTAGAGGCCATCCATAAATGACCTCATGCGCTTGGGAGGGGTTGCCGAATATGTGATGAGCGGGAATGTTTACTAAATGTGACGTCACATCAAAAACGCGCTACTTTACATAAAGTTCCACTTTAATATTTGATTAATGACAATTTATTTAATGACGTTTTACATGGCTTCACGTGTGTTATAATATTATAAGGCAGCCTTACACTAAAAACATACTCTTAGGACAAACAAAATTATTTGAAACTTGCTCATTTTTAAATAGAAAATATGATTTAATTGGGGGGGGGGGGGGGCAAAAGCTTTGTCACGTCATATGGAAAACGGGTCTAAGTTTTTATGACGACGTGTGACAAGGAGGGAGGGGTAAAAATCAGCCAAAATAACGTGAATTTATGGATGACCCCTCAAGTCTATCATATGATTAATTTTTTATAAATTAAATAAACATGAATAAATAATTGTAATTAAAATAAAGGTGGGAAACATTTTACCACTGCATTATATACTTATGTAAACAGTAATTGAAGAAGCCTCATAAAATGATATACCTATAATTAATCACTTATAAAAATACAAGATCATTTTTTAAAGGCCACAAAAAAGTTACTCAGGTCGCAGGTCCACCCCCTCCCCCCTCCCCACGAGGCAACACATATTCCAAAAAACATTACCAATTAATATGCTTTTATTTTCGTATTTATAGATAAATGATGTTTTTACAAAGAAACTTTATACATTAGTATGTAGACATATTTATACATTTACTTTACTAACTTTCACAGTAGAAAATCGTGTCTTATGCTATCAAATTTTCAAATTATGTGTAATATCTTGTTCTATGGTCAATATTGCAAGATTTTATGGTCATAAATCACTCATTGTGGAGCGAAGATTTTTTTTTACTAACTTCAGTTTGGAGAGACTCCTTTCTCATCTAGCACTACTCAAAGCAATATTTGAGAAATTCTGAACAAAATTACAATTTTTCTGTTGGGTATATAAATATAACTTTTCAATCTATACTGTTGAATAAATTTCAATCGATAAAAGGGTCTTTCTTCGTGTTTTTCTAACGTAATGCCTCTTCTAGTAGTGTAAGTACAGCTATAAAACCGGCATCCTTTTTTCTTTCAATATTGAAATTTTCTGAATCGATGTCATAACATTAATTTATTTTGTGGCTGAATTCTTCTTTTAGTAGGTTACGTGTTTTTATATGGTATTAGACTACATACGAATATTTTCTTGCAAGGATATGCACCTGATCAAAGTGTGTTTTTTTTAATATTTTCTTTTAAATTCTAATCATTGATAAAAATAATTCTCTTTGCATTTCTTGTTCTTAAAATGTAAGCATGTCTTCTGAATTTTCACCACTCATATTTCTTCACAAATTGGTTTGGCTGATATAACAGCGTTTTTTTATTAGCATATCGCTTTGTTCCAAGAGATGATTTTGCATTAATTCAAAACAAAACAAAATAAACAAAAACAGAGTTTTGATAAATTGGGATAACATAAAACATTTTTTTTAAAGTTTGCATTGAGTCAAGTAGAATTCCAGCGTCTGATCTAATTTTATTAGTTTCTTTTTCAGATGTCAATTTTAATTATTTTTGCCTACTGTGTATTAAATTAACTGGGAAATTTGAATATTTTCATGTTCTTGTCACAATTCAAATTATTTGCACATTACTTTAATTGGATAGGGGTAACATTTTATTAAATAACGTATTCTAATTTGTGCTACTTTAATTGTAATGAAAACAAAAAAAAAATTTTAAATAATTCCCTTACAATACCATTATGCAGTGGCGTCGCTAGGGGGGTGCGGAGGGGGCGGGCCGCCCCGGGTGACACCATCAGGGGGGTGACACCAGACCATAAAATTCTATATATTCCCGTTATTTGGCACTGGAAAATACGGAGGAGTTCTATGGATTAAATCATGAGGGGTGACACCATGAGCTACCGCCCCGGGTGACACCATGAGCTACCTCTCCGGGTGACACCAACCCTAGTGACGCCTCTGCCATTATGAAAACTGAAACAGTAACATAAATTACTAATTGCAAGTAAAAATGTGTCAATTCCACGCAAAAAGTGCCGTGGTGATATTAATAGCACATATTTTTCGGCCCAGTGGTGAAGTGCTTTTGTGTGTAGTTTTCATTAATTTGTTACGTATACCGATTGATTTCCCAAACAAATCGATACATTGTTGAGCAATCATAAAATTGTGGACGAGTTTGCGTTAGTTTTAACAACCAATATGTAATCAAACAAATGTTGTGCAACCCGTTCATTTAGACTCGAATTTATGAATATTTTTATTTCACCTTGGTTTTATTCCTTCAAAAATTTAAAGGGTGGTTGTCGGAAGTGTCT
This sequence comes from Radix auricularia, assembly GCA_002072015.1. Lineage (NCBI taxonomy): Eukaryota > Metazoa > Mollusca > Gastropoda > Lymnaeidae > Radix > Radix auricularia. Next base: position 69,724 of record MUZC01002933.1, read on the forward strand.
GTACTTTTTAACTGCCCACAAATGCCGCCCTCAAAATGTGTGCCGCCCGGGGCGGATCACCTCCACCGCACCACTGTAGCTACGCCAATGATCATAGCTCATATTGTTTTTAAAGAATGGACATGAAACAGAACATAGTTTGCAGATAACGATATAAAATTGTCCGAAATATGACAAATTGTCTTAGTTTTTTAGTGTCAATGGATTTTCCTTTTTAAATCCTTTATATTATCACGTAGCTTGCTTCCTGAAAAAAAAACTTTCTATTGATTTTTAACCCATTTCCTTGTATGCTAGTAATCTAGAATTTTGTAGGCAAACTCGTGCCGATTATAAAAATGATCTATCGAAATTTCAGATCAATCGAATGTACGGAAATTCAATCAATGAATTTTTAAATTAACCTTATTTATCTGTATGTAGCTTGTTATTTTTTTGTTCTAGTGTTTTCGGTGCATATGACATTGGACGACCTTTTTAATACTTTTCTGTTGCACTGGGCGATGCATATTATATTGATGCTACTTTTAAAAAATATATTCCTGAACTGTAATTGTAAATGTTATTAATTACTCATCCGTCTCGAGGTGCGCACTTAATTAAACATGTTTTTATAACCCTTTTCCCGTGATCAAAATGAGCTAAAATTTAGCAGGCAGACTGTAGAAGTTTAAAAAAAAAAAAATCCTTTATTTATTTGAGCCATATCTAAAATTTTAGATTCTTACATTTTCGTGCGATGCGTGTTATAAAGATCATTTTTTCAGTCATGTCTCCTATATAAAGAATAAATAGTAAAAACACTTGTTATTAAATCCCTAATATTAACTTCACAATAGGTTCTCTCTCTCTCTCTCTCTCTCTCTCTCTTTCTCTCTCTCTCTCTCTCTCTCTCTCTCTGTCCGTCTTGGTCCGTCAGGCGGAAAAACAAAAGTAAAGATGACCCACTTTCCGTAATTCTTATGAGCTGAAATGTTGCACACAGGCTTCGAATGTACCGTAATTAAATTTATGCATTTTTAGTTTATCTCTATATAACAGTAGGGTAGCCATCAGTTGTTAACATTTTTGTGTTTGTTGGAGTTCAGTCTCGCCATCGATGACCATACATCTCTCTTCGGTTTACAGCAAGGGGATATCAGTAAGGTTCAGTCTGTAAATTTTTGTTGTGTGGTGCGTATTATTTTGAATAAAATCAATACGTTTAATTAGTTCTGTCTCATGTATAAGTATAAGCGATTTATAGTCAAAAACTTTGTTTTTATGGGTTGATTTTATCCTCCAGTTTTGTACCCTCATTTAAATGATTTCCTAATTGAAAATGCCCACCTGAAAATTATTTAGTTAATTAATAACTTCGTTAAAGAATGCAATGTCCAGAAACCACATGGTTAGTTCAAAAAACGGATTTAGCTCATCGATGGAACAGAAGATCTTTATATAGACCATTAAAAAAGATGTGGACATTAAAAGAAAATATTTTAGTGCCTAATCTTATAGAGGATCATATACATAAAAATGTGCGTCCTACGCATGTTCATGGTTTATGTCTATTATTGCATTTTTGTTAGAGTTTTGAATGTTCATTTTCTCTAAGCTTTCCTATAGCCTTTTCAAGCTATATGTTATTTACCCGCGCGAAATACCAGTTGGGAAGAAAGAGGATTTACTTTTTACTCTTTCCAATGAAAATACTTTTCATCCTTATGTCTGAGAGTTGTATTACATTGTTACTGCTTGATATTTCAAAGCTACAATTGAATGCCTGCTTTATTATTATTACTTTTATGTCTGAGAGTTTAATTGAATTGTTATTTGTTATTGCTTAATATTTCAAAGCTACAATTGAATGCCTGCTGTATTATTATTACTTTGGTTATTCTATCTTCTATCTCAGTTCCTTCGGATGCAAAAGCTGAATGATCAAACATTAGGTAGTTTTCAATTCGTCCGGATATATATGTTTATCACATTAAGCTTAAAAAAACAAGCCGGAGCTTTCATGACTTCTAACCTAATGGGTTTTGTGTATCTGATATATACAAGACCAGGCCTTATTAAGGCTTTAAACCTCGTCTGTTTTTATGGGGCCTGATTTAAATAAGCTTTGACCTGACACTTCATATAGAGATAATATTACGTGATGTTTATAAAACAAACAAGTTATGCTCACCGTATGCATAGTATACGGAGATGTCCAATAGTTTTTACGCAATTAACTCATTTCCTTGGGGAAATTGTTGGCGAGACACCAATACCTCTCCAATTTTATAAATCCCTTACATTAGTTTCACTGCCGTCTCTCTCTTTCTCTCTCTTTCTCTCTCTCTCTCTCTCTCTCTCTCTCTCTCTCTCTCTCTCTCTCTCTCTCTCTCTTGGTCCGGCGGAAAAACAAAAGTAAATAATGACAAACTTTTAGTGATGCTGTCGAGCTGAAATTTTGCACATAGACTAATGTCACATTACAATGCATTGTATCAAAATTTCAGATAGAACAAAAGTATCGTACTTAACTTAATGCACTTTTAGTTTATCTCAACACAACTGTATAGTAGCCATCTGTTGTTTTTGACATTCACGTGTTTTCTGGAGTTCATTCCAGCCAACGGTGACCACACACCCCCTCCCCGTTTTACAGCAAGGGAAGTTCAGTCACCTCCAGTCTGTGAATGTTTATCTCGCGGTGTATATTACTTTTTATATAATCAATACTTTTAACTCTGTCTCATATATAAGGGATTTATAGTCAAAAACGTCGGTTTTATGGTTTGTTTATTTATGGGTTTTCTTATTCTTAAACTTCGAGGCAACTGTACCACAAAATTGATACCAGATTCTACATGTTTTTCGTACTTTTGCACACTTGTCGAAACTGGGAAACGTAATAATCCTATATAATAAAATACAATTTTCTGTGCGGTCATCGATAGGTCACTAAAACTCATAAAGACTCCCACAGCCAATCAGAAAATTAAATCTCATTTAAAAATTGAAAAAGTTTATGCAGATGTTAAAAGCGAATTAAATTTTATGCAATACTAGGGTATCACCCGTCATAAATGACGGAAGTTTTAAAAATCAATATATTTCAGCTTCAATCTCTTAATTTTGAACAAATGTTCATCAGAAAAAAATCAATATACATAATATAAAAATTAATGTATGTATGTATGTTTGTCCTTTATAGCTCACTAAACCATTCACCCAATCACGATTAAAATGTAGTAGCTTCCGGGATAGTTTAAGTTAAAAAACCTTTAGAAAATTGACACTCATGGGGGGGGGGGGGCCGAAACACTTAATTTTTTTTTCTTATATTCAAATTAGTTTGTAAAATGAGCGGATCAGTGGCGGATTTAGCTTTCGTGCGTAGGGGGGGCCAGGAGAATTTCAAGGGGGCGCCACAAAATTTTATTAATATCAGAGCATTGGGTAAATACTTGGGCTGTTAACTATTAATTTAAAATTAATTGTTAACTTTCGAAAAGTTAACGATTAATTAAGCGTTAATTTCGATTAAGGCCAAAAATTTAAATGTATGATGTCATAAGTAACAATCATTTCACGTTCTTGTTGAAAATCTAAATAACACTGGAATGTCTCCTTTATATATCAACTTTTCACCTATTGCGCAAATAGTGTGTTGACATTAATTGGTTCAAGTGGTGAGCGGGTCTAATTGACAATATAACCAGCCGAGCTGAACAATCATTCACATGGAACTGAGGAAACTCAAACTGGTATGCTCAAAACGGTCTTGGCAAGGAATGACATTATCTGATATCGGTGTTCATTAATTTTCCACCATTGTACAGGATTAATGGATTTCAAAACTTCCATCTTCATTTTGTAATGCAGTAATTCACCAGAAGAGCTGTTGTCGTTTCTGTCTCAGAGTCAAACTCCATTACTGACATTGGCTTAATACGTTTTTCATTTGTTTTGATAAGTAGGCGAACTTTATCAACATTTTAAATATGCCCGTAAGTCAATAATTTAAAACCAAAATGTTCGTGTAATCTTCAGGAAATGTATTATTTATCAGCTGTTATTTTAATTTTCGTTTTTACTTTTTCACCTCCAATTATTTGTAAGTGAAGGGTCGATTAATAGTTTTAAAAAATTTTAATCCTTTAATCTTAAATTTCTGCAGCCTTTGTCAATACTAATTATTAGCCTACTAATTAAGTAAATTTTCAAAATAACAAACAAGTCAAACAGAAGAAACAATGTAAGCAGATATGTTATCATAATAGTACCGTATATTTATATCAATAGTATATTTATTGATCTAAGAAAGAAACTTAGTTTATACGAATTTATGTAGAGCCCTCAGACTTATTTAAAACGGTTTATCGTTGATTCAAAGTCAATGTTCTAACCTAGATCACGTTCATTTGAAATTAATGCCAATCCAGACAGACATTCGTTTGTCATTGTTGAGCGCAAATAATTTTTGATGATTTTCAATCATTGCTAACAGGAAGATTCAAGTAAATTTTTATAGAGTATTGACAAATTGGGGAGACCTGATGCCATTTATTTTTCGGTCAAGAATGGTAGAAACTCTTTAAGTTGTAGCTCACTAGATGGACGTTGTGATGCATACAAATCTTTGAAGGTATAATATTCAACGATTGCTTCTTCAAGGTTAATGTGTTTGTAAATTTTGTGCATAAGCTTCGAAGAGGATCTTTATTTTCTTAAACATTTGTGATGGATCAATACAATAGAAATAAATAGCTGTGCCCCTAAAGTCATTATAACGATCATCTATTTATTTTAGAAGTGTATCCAAGATAGTGAAGTACATTTCATATTTAAAACTGTAAGTTAGATCATTAGCCCTTTCATCTTTGCTAAGTTCGCCTACCATACTTTTATTTTCTGCAATTTGCGTTCCTTTATCTTTTGTTTTTAACATCTAGTTTGGAACAATTTTCGTTAATAAATGATTAGACATCAACTTTCAGAATTTTAAAAAGCTTGATCGCTTCTCATTTCAACAAACGTATTTCTTCCAACATCGATCAATCGTTTTGCAATTGCAATGTCAATACTCTTGAGCTGCAAGTGGTTTGATAACATGAAAATATCAACCAACTTTTGTACAAATAGCATCAGAAAAAACAAAAGTATATTTTGTTATTAAAGCAGATAGTCCCATTGCATCTGCTCTGACACTTACTTTATATTATGGTGATGCCCTTGAATTTATATCTTCTAGAGGGGCTAGATCAGCAGAGAATGATCCAACAACTGATCTCAACTGCATGCTTAAGGCATGCCCATTTTTTATCAAAAAGTCATTTCAGAGTATCTACTTTTGATTCATATTGAGATTTAGAAGTTTTTTAAGAGTATGTAGACGTGGTAAACTAGACGTAAAGAATGTATACAACCTTTCAGCTGTGCCAAAAACAACTGTATACATCACTGTTTACAGACATTGCGTCTATAGTGACCAAATTTAAAACATGGGCACAACAATTTGAAGGTAAATCTTAATTCCAGACATCACAGATGCGCCGTCATATGCCTTTTCCTCCTCAGATAGTGATATCAATGTTTTGCTATTGTAATGTGTATTTTTGTTAGAATCTTCTCAGCAAATACGGGTGCAGCATTGCTGTTTACCAAAGTATAAAAGCCTATAGACGAAATCTTTCAACAACACTTCCTGATTTCAAAAGTGAACGTAAAGTGACATCTTATCAATTTTAGATATATATAAATGGTTTAATCGATAATTACAGAAAAGAAATGTGACTTATCTTCATTATCATTTACTGCCGATAATTCAGATGCCACGATTGAATTAAATCAATCTGCACATCATGACTTAAATAAATTTCATTTTTCTTTTCAAGTCTAGATGACTGTCCAAATGGAATCATAGTTGGATAATAAAAATAACAGAAAATTCCATTATTTCTACAACTACCATCACTAAAGCTAGAATTTGCCCTGTGTACTCAGAATGGCAAACCTTGTCTTTCATTCGTTTCAATTCTTCTCTATTCTTTTCCACTTGGGGATGCTCCTGACTGACCAAACAAGATATTACAGTTTTGAAATATGATGTTTAGCAAGCCAATATTGTCGTATTGCAGTTTAGTGTTTATTAAAAGTTTCGTATTTAGCAATCTTTTTTCTGCTCTCGTTACACCTTTTTAGTGTTAATGAGGGCGTCTTAGGGGGCGCCACTTTGGACCCAACTGGGGCGTGGGGGGCAACCCGCCCCCCTGCCCTATAGCTAAATCCGCCACTGGAGCGGACCTTGACCAAACTAAGTACATATATATTTTATAACCCATATTAAAATACCATACTGCTTTCAACCCCTAATGTCCATTCTTTTGGGGCGGAAGTTCAAAAATAAATATATTTCAGATTCAATCTCTTTATTTTGAACAATAATCATCAGAAAAAAATGAATATGGATAATATAATAATTAATGTCTTTATGTCCTTTATAGCTCACTAAACCATTCTTCCGATCACGATTAAAATGTAGTAAGCTTCCGGTATAGTTTGTGAGAAAGAACCCTATGAAAATTGACACTCATGGGGAACCGGAAACCTTTAATGGTTTTTTGTTATTAAATGAGCTATATTCGAATTAGTTTAAGTTTTAGGTTCTTGGAAAATGAACGGATCTTGACCAAACTTAGTACATATATATTTTATAACCCATATTAAAATACCACACTGCATTCAACCCCTAATGTCCATTCCTTTGGGGCGGGGGCCCAAAATCTTTATTTTTGTAAGCGTTTAACACTTTATTTCTTTTCTGATTTTAAACAACCTTGAAAGAAATTGAAAGAAATATAATTTCGATTGAAATAAACAGGTATTTTAAAGTTAATCTCTTGCGCCAATTTGGCCTGGGAGCGCTTAATATTGTTTTTGCCTATATGAGGTGTATACAAATTGTCTGGATCCTACCCAAACGTGGTGTATAATGACCTTGATAGCAGTTTTTAAAATTCTATGTGAAATTGAATCTTTAATCATCTCCTGGGGCCGGCGGTCCTGATTCTCTTTTCGTAAACGTTTATTTTATTCCCCACTCTGTAAGGTGTCAACAAATATAGCTAATATATTAAATATGATCATAATTGAAATGTTTCAAACAAATGTTTCAAAATTTACATCTTGCACCTACTGGGCCAGGGTACCCTTAATGTCATGTTTTGCATCTGTATATATAAATTTATATTGATATAAATCAATGTATGTATGAATGTTTGTCCATTAAAACTGAATAAAAAATTCATCCGATCACGATGAAACGTTAGGAAATTGTTGGTTGCTCTTACGGAAGGGTTTGTGTGAAAAAGATATTTGAACATTGACATTAATCGTTAACTTTTGGAAAATTACGGATAATTAATCGATTATTTTGATTAAAGCTAAAAATAAGACGTATGACAACAGGCAATTGACATTTTAAAAAAATTTAAATATAAGTAGTTCAATATGATGTCAATGAATTTTTAAAAAAAATTGTTAATTAAGTAAAAACAATGTTTAATTTTTTTAAATATCATTTTCCTTATAAAACAGCTTATTTTAAGTTTACACTTTAAAAATATTTTTTTAATGGACAAGTTTGCACGTAAAAAAGCAAACTATTTTTAATTATTAATAATTACTTATTTATTAATAAATTGATGACGATAATTACAACATTTTGCTTAATTTTCATTGCTATTTTATCGATAAAACTTTTTACCGATTAATCGAGAAATTAATCAATAATTTCTGCAGCCCTAAACTATTTATAAATATAAATAACAAAGAACTGTTTATTTGGGATGAATCCTTTGAAGTAAAACTAATCACAGGATAAAAGAAAATATTAAAGTACATTAATATATAAAATTTATACAGCCAATAATATAATACTATATGGCTCTGAACTGATGATTATCCCTTCGTGGCCAGAGGCACTAAATGTTTTTTTTAACCTATAAGTTTTTATTCCCCATTCGATTATTAATGATCTCGAGAAAAAATAACAAATAGAGTCTATATCCTATATTGTGCAGATTAAAAATGAAAAGAGTTTTCAACTTTACATTTTTCAATGAATGGGGCTATATCAAATATTTTTTTGCTAATATGAGCAATATAAAAATAATTTTATGCGTTAGCTACTGTGTATATGAAGGGATCTTAACGAAAATGTGTATACAAACCTGATAGCCCATATTAAAAGGCTATAGGGCACAGAAAACAAAAAAAGGTAACTATTTATAAATATGAATAACAAAGAACTGTTTATTTGGCATGAATCCTTTTAAGTAAAATTTATCACAGGATAAAAGAAAATATTAAAGTATCAACAGTTAATCGAATATACAATTTATTGTACACGTTTTAAGAATCTAAATTAACGCTTTCATTATTTTCAGCTCAGCATCATTTCCAGTTATGTAGGCTATTAAAATTAGGGCTGTGGAAATTATCAATAAATTTCATGATTAATTGGTAAAGAATTTTAGTAAAATTTAAAATAAGTAGTTTTTATAAGGAAAACAATATTAAAAAATAATCATTGTTTTTACTTAACAATAATGAACTTTAAATTCATTGGCATTAAATTGAACTACTTATATTTAAATATATCTCTTAAAAATACTGCTATATTTTTTTAAAATTCAAAATATAAGCTATGGGCATTTTATGACATTTTCACTTTAATGACGTCATAAATCTAATTTATTTTAATAATTTTTGTTTTATTCATTTATTTCCAGTAACAATTTTAATCATGTTTGGTGCGCTGGTTTCTAAAATTAGTAGCGTCATCGAGACATAAATTGCAAATTATATATATTTATTGAGTAATTTTGGTGCGCATCTATCTAAAAAATAGTAGTTTCACGGACAGGACAGACAGACAGACAGACGTTACAAAACATACATTGAGAATTATATATATTGATTTTTGCGCTTTCAAAAATATTTTATTGCCAAACTACGGTGCGCACACTTTTGTGTACGCATAGTAAAATGAGCTGTTGATTTTTTACGATGCTTTATTTGAAAGATGCGTATAATTGTCACACGATTCAACGGGTGGTTTATTTTTTAACGTGTAAATGAAGTTGTGAGTTTTGTTAAATTCTGTTGTGATACATATCTTGCCATCAATTAAAATTATAATCCTGTGATTAGTGTGTGAATTTTACGTGGAAAGCTACGGCCCAAGACAACTATTTCTAATAATTGGGTTTTATATGTTTTAAACATCAAAAAATTAAAAAATCATAAATGGCACAGTTCCAAATTTATAATTCTTAATATTATATATTCCTATATTTTCATACAAACTTCAAATAGAAATAGCATGTCTTTAGAAATGCGATGTAAATAGTAAATTATGCAAATTTCATAAAATCGTATACAGTTGAATCTCGGTATGCGTCGTTAATACGTTCCTTACCTTTCGAAGTATACCAAATTGGACGCCCGTAGGGGTTCTGAGCCTTAGAGTGACGATCCTCTCCGTTCCGGATGACGGAGGATCAATGAATGGCAGGAGGGTTTCTTAACTGCAAACCTAGAACATGTTGTGTTGGTTCATCTATAGGTCTGTCTTGCCAGTAGAAGGTATCCGGCATCCTTCCGTCTCGCGAGACGATGGTGCATCACCGTTGGGTTGGGTTGCATTTCCTCGAGTGACTGTGCAGTCCTATCCTTGAGTGACAGTCTTTGCCACAGTTTTTACACACGAGTTCTGTGCATCCAAATGTTTTGGCCTTTCTCCTAGCTCTTCTGTCTGCAGCCTCCTCCATTCTTCGCTCCTCGGCTACTATCACGCCCTCTTTGACAACTGTGCGCCACGTAGATCGGTCTTCTGCCTTACACTCCCAGTCACTTGTATGTATTTTGGCTGCTTTCATGTCCCTTTGACAGACATCTTTAAATCGCAAGCGTGGGCGACCTGTTTTCCTCTTTCCTGAAGCAAGTTCACCATATAGGAGGTCCTTCGGGATGCGGCCGGGGCTCATTCTTTTGACATGTCCTAGCCACCTCAGGCGTCTTTCACTAAGAATTGAGAACATGCTTTGGGTATTGGCACGCGTTAGTACCTCACTATTAGGTACTTTTTCTTGCCATTTAATACCAAGGATGCGGCGCAAGCATCTCAAATGGAAGCTGTTAAGCTTACGCTCTTGTGATGTATAAGTGGTCCATGTCTCGCTCCCATATAGTAGTGTACTGATGACACAGGCTCGATAGACGCACAGTTTGGTTTTCTCCGTTAGCTTGGTGTTTTGCCAGACCCGCTTATTTAGTTTAGCCATTGTTGCGGCTGCCTTGCCAATTCTGCTGTTTATTTCTTCTTCAATGGACAGTGTATTGGAGACCTTGGATCCCAAGTAGGTGAAGCTGTCCACAACCTCCAAGTTTTCATTATCGATATTTATGGTAGGAGGAGGTCGAGTGTCTTGGGCCATGATGTTTGTCTTTTTCAAGCTGATTTGCAGACCAAATTCTTTGCAGGCATTGGAGAAGCTTGACACGAGTTGTTGCAAACCAGATTCTGTAGAAGGTATAATTTGTCTCATTTAGTGAGTGACTCTAGGAGCCTAGTCTCCTGGAGGCTTGCGATGTCAATCTTCAGTCGGTATCAATTATTCCTGTTTTCCCTGTGTTGTGTACAGGTCATCTGTGATGCCGGGACACATAGTCGTCACAATCCCGCTAACGATTCGAAGAGCCGTGGTCTTACTTTCCTTTTTGTATTTCTTAGAGCAGGGCTTTTTGGCACACTTGTCAAGTGGTACTCTAATCTCCACGCGCCCAGTGAAGAAGGCTGTCCGTGACGGGATAACACATATTTTTCTGGAGGCTTTCCAGTTTGAGGCGGGTGGAAGCTGTCCAGTGAGATTTGGTAGTCTCTCCCACCCTGGGGCCAGCTCTAAGCTTTGACTTAGAACCGGTAACTGCTGCTTCCCGTGTTTTTCCCGACACCTCTCCAGAGGTGATGCAAGCCTGGTAAGGCAGGGATGCCCAAAGTGCGGCCCGCGGGCCAAAGCGGGCCCGCGAAGCAATTTTTACTGGCCCGCGGCCTCATCTGAAATAATTAATTAACTAACGTATTATTTTTTAACCACATAAAATATAAGAAAAGTCGACACGTTTTACCGTTTTGAATACGTCAAAGGATGGAAAAATTCGATAACATTGTATTGTATACCAATTACTAGACTTCAGTCTTAAAGATCGACAAGGTGAACACATGTATTTGGTTCTGTTTGTTCTGCTGTCTATGACGTTAAATTACCAAGAAAACAATATCTTTATTACTGATGGCTATCGCCATGACTCGTGAGCACAGTTGACTAGCAAAACTTGTCTGTAACAAAGTCAGCTTAGTCAGGCTGGCCAAGTTTTTAAACTTCACTGTATCATTCATAAAGAAGTTCTTTGTGGTAAACACCTTTCATGTGATCGTGTCTTTAAGCCAGTGATAAAGGATATGAACTCTATTCGCTCTAAAACTCTGTTTCACGGCCATTTTTAGCAGTGTCTTCTTGACATCCAGAGAGAATACAAAGATGTTACGTATGACAATGATAAAAGATGGTTTAGTCGGGGGACAGCACTTCAGCGCGTCTACACATTCAAAAAGAAAGTGGGCAGTACATGGAAGATAAGGAAAAAAAATTCCAGAACTATCTGATGCTGCTTGTCTTGCATAGTTTGCATTTTCGGTTGATGTGAAAAGACATATAAACCTTCTTAACACAATTCTCCAAGGGCACAATGCAGTGGTAAGCCAATTATATTCACATATCAAGGACTTTGGGAACAAGCTGCAACTTTTTCAAAGGCAACTTTTTCAAATGCAGCCTAATACCACACATTTCCCCTCACTGCATGAAATCATGAGAAGTTTACCAGAAAGAAGTTTCAATTGGCAAATGCATAGGTATGATGCAGATATCACATCCTTGGCTGATAAATTTCAAAGACGCTTTCATGACTATTGAAAAGATAAACATGTTTGTTTTTGTTAAATCTTCATATTTCTCTGTAGATTTTGATACTGTGGAAATCTGCAAGGGGAATTCATTGAGCTGAAAACGGATGCTGAATGTCGCAGCAGACAATTTCTTCTCTTAGACTTTTAGAGAGAGCTTTGTGGTTAAAGAGAGATTAAAAGGAATTCAAAAATTTGTTTTTAAAAAATGCTTAGCTTGTTTGGCTCGACATACTTGTGTAAGAAGACATTTTCAGTTATGAATTTTAATAAGATCTGTGTGAGGACGAAAATAAGTGACTCTCAACTACGTGATATCATGCGCATCAAAACCATGTCAATGAACCTGACCTCACCTATTTACTGTATTCAAATATCTCAGTTTCACCATTCATATTAAAATTTTACAATAAAAACTCACCATACTATGTCATTTTTATAATATTATTTTAATCCGGCCCGCGAATATCTTTGGATAAAGTAATATGGCCCGCCATGCAAAAAGTTTGGACATCCCTGTGGTAAGGTATGAAAATTAGCTGCTGCCCATATAGCATATTCCACTCTCTCGTCAATGGTGTAACCAATGGAACAACTTGTGTCGATTCTGCTTGGCGTCATTGCCGTCACAGGAGCTGTCGGAATGTACATAACTTTTATGTATAGATCGTCTGTAGGAGCTCCATTTCCTTTCTTTCTGTCAGGGTTTACTCCTTTAGCCTTTTCCGGGTAGCAGCTGTAGCCGCAAGGCAGCGGAGATTTTTTAAGTCAGAGCTTCCTTCTCCTAGGTGAACTACCAGCCAAGGTTAATGAGCTTCATCTCCCCGAAGGGATGTCCAATGGGAGCTGGGTGGACTCGGGGACCTCCAGCACTGGGGCAGGAACCCGTTACTGTCTGAGTCTCAGTACGTCAACCCAACGCGTTACCCCTAGACCATCGTTATTTATATTTTATGCAATTATTGACGTGGTTGTGTAAAATAATTTAAACACTGCTTAATATTAAAATACGTATATTAAACAACCCGTAAAAACAAAGTTTTTTACTATAAATCCATTTTATATGAGCCATGGCTAAAAGTATTGATTATGATTAATACAATATGCACCGAGCTACACAACCGTGTGACTGCAGACGGCTACACAGTTCATGTGTAACTGTGTAACATTTCAGCTTGATAGAATCATGGGAAATGGGTCACTTGTTACTTTTATTTTCCGTGAACGGGTGGAGGAGACCACGACACGACGGTGACGTTAATATAATGGATTTAATTAACAGATCTAAGACGATTTTTTTAGCTTTTTATGTTATCCACATTAAAAGCAATTTTTCAACAAGCCCTAATGTCCCTGATCTTTGTATTCGATTTCAACCTCTTCACAACATTTGCCTATTAAATAAAGTATTTTGTTTCACAATCAAAGAAATCTTTAAGCGTTCGGTATGCTTCAACTAAGTTCCAGATATGCACTTTAATTTCATTCTTTAAAGCAATCTCTTTTTTTTTTTAATCCAAAATCGTTACTATTTTTTTAGCTGCTTGACTTCTTGACTTTCTTAAAGCTCATGTTAATTGAATTTACCAATAGTTTTATAGAAAAACACTAAATCACGTGATAACTTGTATAGTATGCTAGTCGTACACTGTATGGTTACAACTGCCGTGCTAACACACTTGAGTATTCCTACAATTTACGCATGCGAGATGTGTCATTTTGACACCTAGGAGCCGTCTATTAATGACGTCACGCGTGGGTCATGGGGATCAAACAATTGTAACGATGTGTGATTTTGAGAGGGGGCGGTTGTTTAAGAATTGTGACGTCAAATCAAAAGGCGAATTTTTAAATATTGCTTAAATGTTTTTAAATACATTTTAAATGGTGTCCCGCAAGTAATGACATACGGTGCAGCCTCACTTTAAATACATACTTAAGTGGCGATAAAGTGATTTGAAACATGCTCGTTTTCTAATATGAAATACGGTCGTTTTCTATAGATAAGCGAAAATACAGTAATTGAAATATCTTTAACTTATCAATAGGTCTTTTTAAGGCAGTATTTAAAGCGTATATTATTCTCACAATGATAAAAATTACACAGAAGGTATTACCAAACTAGGTTTATTGGATAGTTCACTATCAGAAAATTACAATAAGTTTGATATATTGCATAATTTTAATGCTAACTTGGAAATAAATTGAAAACAGTGTCTAACAAAATTAATTTCGTTTTAAAGCCGGTTTTTAAATGGTCGCAATGGTGGAACCACAATTCTTTTAGCAATTCGTATGTATGTCGTTCTCGATTTCCATCAACAATTTTCTTAATATTTAGTTTAGTATCAAGTAAATCTGTGCGTGTAAGCGTTATCGAGAAAAGACTCATCCAAACAGTTTAGTATCGTTTAGTTCCAGTTAAAATCGAAAATAAATTAAATCTTCAGTCGTTCTTAAATGGTTTTTTAAAATATTTATCTGAACATTTCATAGTATTAATTTTTTTTTAAAATACTAGACTTATATTTTTTATTCCATTGAAATAAGCTTATAGTTCGGCTATTTCGAAATACATTCAGTATAAATATTACGAAAATTAATTTAATTCATACTTTCTGATGTTTTAAAGTTGAATGATAGGGCTAAAAAAATATGTTCCAGACCCTTCCTTCCTCGACATGAACACCGAAATTGCAGCCGGAGAAAACTACACAACTTTAAATCTAAGCAGCCATGACGTCATCGCAAATGGTCCCCGGATCTTCAAGAACATGACAGTTCACGTTACTGCCGACAATGAGGTAATTGGAAATTTGCCTTTACTTGAACACTTCTATGAACAGGCGCCGACATTAGCGGTAATCACTTTTAAGGTTCCTAAACAATGCGATTTGAGAACCCCTGAGAGTGTTAAATTAATTATTTTTTTATTAAAATTAATCAAAAACAGGAGTGTTACAACCAAGGTTTCTTCTTCATTCTTACCTACGATAAAAAGCGTGCTGAAATACCTTTTTTAATATAATGTGCTAGGGGTTGTAGGGAGCCTACGGCGCCCACTCTTTTTTTTTTTTTTTATCAAAAGCCCAAATAACTTATCCTTGTTTCATGAATACGAAATATTAAACTTCAAGAAATGTATACAAAATATTTCTTATATTATAAATGTTGATTTTTGGCGCTTCATCACCTGCCTCAGCGGCGCGTGCAGCTTCTCGCGCTTCGACATCTCTAATAGATTTAAAAGTCTGAGCCAAACTTCGACATCTCTAATAGATTAAAAAGTCTGAGCCAAACGATTGTGTTGACGACAAAATCGATCGATTTGATCCAGTATTTCCCGCTTGCAGTTCTCAGCGTAGTTTTCTTCTCTTACGTCTGTAGCCTGATTACTGTCGACAACATAAAGCTGGGCAAATTGCGGTTCTTGTGCAATCACTGGCTGTAGATGTGACGCACGATTGTACATTTGTCCGTGAACCTTGAATCTGTACGGGCCTCTCCCTGGTATGCCCATGATATTAGCACCCAATGATACAAACGAAATTGAGCTGTTATACGATCGGATGTTGTCCCGAAATTGTGATGATTATTTTCTGACAAAAGTTGTCAAATAAACGCCGGATACTCAAAAATTAAATTTTAGTTAATTAGATTTACCGGTAGTTATTATTTACAAAATTTCTTTATACACAGCATTTCGTGTAAAGAAACGATCATCATTGAGTAGTTGACCTTGATGAGGGTTTGGCTATGTGTTGATCTTTACTTGAGCAGAATTTGGAGAACGGGATAAGGCCACATAAAGTTTGCCATGCGAGAACACCGATGTTCGAAGACTTATTCCAGCGTGATCGTAATACTGGCCCTGGCTTTTGTTGATTGTAATTGCGTATGCCGGAATGATAGGAAATTGTCGACGACGCAAGATGAATGACAATATAGTCTCAGTTGGTGCGAGATCAATCCTCGGAATAAGCACAGTGTCTCCTTTGCAGCATTCCGAAATGATTTTCGCTTTGACAAATTTGTTTGAGATCTCTTCAACAATCAGTCGAGTTCCGTTACACATACCCTTCTTTGGGGTGAGATTGCGAAGAAGCATCACAATAACGCCTTTTTTAAGCATTAGAGCATGTGGTGGCATCCCTGATGGATTATGCTCGTTCAAGAACTCGATGGGGAAAAATTTAAGTAGTCATTGGGATCTTCAGAATCGATAGAGTCAGCACTATAGTAGATCATTGGCTCTCCGTGCATTGCATCAATGATCTTCCGGTTCATTTCTAACGTCTGTGCGTTAGTAGGTGCAACAATGACTCTCTTTGATAATTCTTCGACCGAAAGGTTCTCAATATCGCCAAATATTGTCCCAATTAAGTCGTCTGTTGTCACCATGCTCGCAGATATCTGAATCGCACCCTCTTCGTAAATTCCGTCTATTTGATGCAATCTACCAGAACCGACATCTAAAAGCCATGCTTTGTGCTCACTTTGACCCTCACTTCGCATGTTTGTAGACAGTGGAAGATGTTGAAATTTGCACCAAAGATTACTCGACTTAATGCAACACTCGATGATCTCCGTTCTTGTACCTCGAGAAACGACAGGGAGAGTGTCGAAAATCACCTTCCAGTACCAACACTTTTCCACCAAAACTTTGTTCCTTGCTCATTATCTCGCGGATTAGTTTGTCCAGTGGCGTAGCTAGAGGGGGCGGTGGGTGCGGTCCGCCCCGGGCGGCAGACATTTTGAGGGCAGCATTTGTGTGCAGTTTAAAGAAACAGCCATTTCCAACAACCGCCCTTCAATATTTTGAAGGGTAAAACTAAGGTGAAACAAACATAGTCATAATTTCGAATCTTAATTAACGAGTTGCACAATATTTGTTTAATTACATATTGGTTGTTTTAGTTTTACGCCAACTAGTTAAAAAATTTAGATCGCTCAAAAATGGTATCGATTTGTTTGGAAAATCAACCTTTGTACATAACAGATATATGAAAACTACACACAAAAACACATCACTGCTAGACCTAAAAAATATGTGCTATTAATATTGCCACGGCAGCTTTTGTGTCGATTTCCACATGTGCAAAATGATTCGTGAATAAGTACCTAGATCTAGAATATATGAAATGGTGGTTCAAATATTGTGTTTAAATTAAAAGTAGTAATTTATGTTTCTGTTTCAGTTTTCATGAAAGTATTGTAAGGGGATTATTAAAAATTAAATTTATATAGTTTTTATGGCATTAAAGTAGAATAAATTAAAATACGGTTTTATTAAAATGTTAAGCCTATCTTATTGAAGTAATATGCAAATAATTTCAATTATGACAAGAATATGAAAACATTCAAATTTATCCTTTAATTAAAGCCAAAATAGGTATAAATAATTAAAATTTTAATCTGAAGAAGTAACTAGTAAAACGATATGAGATGCTGGAACTCTANTTTATGTTATCTCAGTTAATGGGAACTCGTTGTTTTGTGTGTGTGTGTGTGTGTGTGTGTGTGTGTTGTTGTTGTTGTTGTTGTTGTTGTTGTTGCTTTTCATTGTTTTGTTTTGTTTTTAAAATTAATGCAAACCTATTTCATGAAATAAAGCGATATGCTAATACAAAACGCTGTTAAATCAGCCATAAAATATTGTGAAAAAATATAGAATCTAAGTGGTGAAAATTCAGAAGACGTGGTTATATCTTTAGACAAGAAGTGCAACGAGAATTGTTTTTATCAATGGATAGAATGTAAAAGAAAATAAAAGAAAGCTTTGATCAGGTTCCAGGTGCATATCCTTGCAAGAATATATTCGTATATAATACCATATAATACAATGTAACCTACTAAATGAAGAATTTGCACATCAAATAAATAATAATTACTAGTTTAGCATTGATATAGAAAATTTCAATATTGAAAGAAAAAGGATCCCGGTTTATATAGCTGTACCTATACTACTGAAAATTCTACATGTGGAAGAAAATCAGCAGTCCCGAGCCTGCGCTCTTCATGGGGCTTCCCGGAAAACCCCCTCAGCTCTCTGCCCCCCCTAATGGACGTAAAAGCTGAGAAGCCCCCCCACCCGGAGCGGTTCGCTGCTACAAGCGGCCGCCTGGGCGTCCAGAACACTAGGTCGAAAACGCCTCCCACTAAGTGAGCCTACCGAGGGAGGGGTGGAATTCCCTACTATGACTCGCTATAAACATAGTATCACTTTGGCGCCACCCCGGCAAAGCTTACGAGTCTCAATGGTTAGGATCGCCACAAAGTGGGGGATCATCACTGCCCTACCTCGGGTTTAACCCCCACCGGAAGTTTTCCTCAGAGCTGGCGTCCAAAATCGTTTCCTAGCGGTACTTTTTGCTATTCCGTACTGGCGCTCCTGGCCCTAAACCGGCACCGCTCAGTAGCGTTGCTTGTTAATTGAAGGGGACGAAACGGTCGCTTCGGAGTAACCCAACCCTCAACGGGTACTTTGGTTTTCATCATCGGCAGTGCATCTAAATGCTTTGCCTAAGATCCGTACAGCGACTGTAATCATGTATGACTAGCACCTAACTCCTAACATCGGTCTTCGGCTGTCCTACACTACTAGAAGAGGCATTACGTTAGAAAAACGAGGGGAAAGACCTTTTTATTAATTACATTTATTCAACAGTAGATCTAAAGATTGGAAAATTATGCACCCAACAGAAAAATTGTAATTTTGCTAAGAATTTTCTCAACAATTGCTATCAGTGTTGCTAGTTGTGAAAGGATTTTCTGCTAACCGAAGTTGATTAAAAATATATCTTCCTTCTACAATGAATGATTTAAGACCATAAAATGTTGCAAATTGACCATGGAGCAAGATGTTACAAATAATTTGAAATTTTGATAGCATAATGCATGATTTTTCTACTAGGAAAGTTTGTAAAGTAAATGAAAAAATAAGTTTACTTTCTAATGTATACAATTTCTTTTTTAAAAAATCATTTATCTATAAATACAAAATTAAATCATGTTAATTGGTAATGTTTTTGGAATATGTGTTGCCTCGTGGGGTGGGGTTGAAACATCGACCTCAGTAACTTTCTTGTGGCCTTTAAAAAAATTATCTTGTATATTTATAAGTCGTTTATTTATTGGTATATCATTTCATGCAGCCTCTTTTATTACTGCTTACATAAATATGGCATGATGTGGGAAAATGTTTCCCAACTTTCCTTCGTTTCAATTATAATTATCTGTTCATGTTTATTAATTTATAAAAATCCTTTATATGATCGATCTAAGTACCGTCAATAAATGACATCCCGCTATTTTGGCATATTTTGAACCCCCTCGTCACACGTCGTCATAAAATCTACATTACAAAACTTTGGCCAACCCGCTCCCATAAAAACGTATTTTCTATTTGAAAATGAGCATGTTTCAAATCAATTTTTTAAATCAATTTAGTATGTTTTAGTGTAAGCCTGCACTGTATCTAACTCACGTAATGACATGTAAAACGTCATTAAATAAAGAGTCATTAATCATATATTTAAGTTGAACTTTTTTTTTAAAGTTACGCGTTTATAATGTGACGTAAGATTTATTAAACATTCCCCCTCGTCAAAAATGTGGGAATCCCCTCCCAACTTGACGTCCTTTATGGTTGGCCTCTAAAGGGCGGCAAATTTGGAGACCGCCCCGGGCGGCAAATGTGCTAGCTACGCCACTGAGTTTGTCGATGCATCTTATACCGTTCTTAGGAAGCATAGGGATTTCATCGATGACAATCAGAGCGGCCTCACGTAGCGCAGCAGCTTCCGGGGAGTTCAAGCGCATGGATGAAACGGAGGTATCGAGCAACGGGACTGGTATTTTGAATCCACTGTGGACAGTCCTTCCACCCTTCAAAAGCGTACCAGCGATACTAGTTGTTGCGAATGGCAGCACGACTTGACCTTTTCCTCGGAAGTAAGACATTAAAGTGTTGTAAAGAAAAGTCTTTCCAGAGCCTCCTGGACCGTCGACATAAAAGAGTTTGCAATCGGGGTGTAGATTCTCCACTGCTACCTTGACTTTGACAAAAGCCGACAGTTGAGTTTCATTGAGCATTGCTATTTGTGCCCCTGCCACTCTGGCCTCTTCCTCCTGATTAAATATGAGCTCATTGTTAGCAGAGTCTCCAATAGTCGTAGGAAGACCAATTGCATGGCAACTCAAACCATGTTGAAGGAGATTTTTATTGACTTCGTGAAGAGCTTTGTTCAACGCAATCTCATCAGTGTTCTGCCTCACGTAATCAAGAGTTAAATTGTAGAGGTGATCAGCCCATAGTTTGACTGGTTGTGCTGGTCGACAAAATACGACAATGTAAGAGAACATTTCTCGTAACTGCTTTGGCATAAGATATGTTCCAGCATCGGTCATGCATCTATCCCACTCTTCGTCACTTTCTAACAGTCCACGTGCGATTGCAGCTGCCTTGAAGGTCTCGCAGAGAATGCCGTCTACAGTGCGTAATGATTCGAAGCTGGTGGCACCGGGCACATGAAGCAGAAGAATGCGGAGATAGAAGCGTTCCTCATCCTTCATTCCTACTGTATACATGCGTGCGACGATTTTATTGCCTCCTCTTGATCTCTCCTTCCACTCTCCTTTCACATAAACAAAGTGATAAGGGATGTCGGTGTATATGTACTGGCGAGCAGCTGCGTTGTTGACGTTGAGCTGAAAAAAACCACTCGAGTTTGGTATTGCCAGTTTGTGCAGCCAATAACGCTTCCTCCTCGCGTCCTTCTTCAAAAATTATGCTTTGTTGATTAGGCAGGTGAACTGGTAGACGCATGACAGTGTGAGAGCGGTCGTGCATTTTCAACTCACAGAGACGCCACATCGCTTCTGGCGCACTCACATATCGGCAGTCAATGTAGTTGTTGATCTCATTGTTTCGCAATTCATTCTGCCCAGCTGAGATGATGACGATGTTGGCACAGTCGTAGCCTTTGAATATGTATTTATATATGTACTTGACGAATAACAATGAACTACATGCTTCCACATTGATATGGGCGTTGTATTTTTGTATGTAAGATATTGATTGTACGGCACCACGAAGCCATTATCCATTAGAGCTCCCCGCACCATAACTTGCGTGTCACGACGTCGTCGATATAATGGGTAGCCTCTTACATTTTGAATCGTCTGCTCATTGAACTCCTTCGGAAACTGCTTTGAGCAATGCCCATCCTTCATGCAGGTTACATTCTGGTGACATTCGCCGCAAGGACCATGCATGTTGCACTTTAGCACAATATCTCGCAGTTCTTGACACTCCTCTGATGGAATCTCAGCACAAATAAATTGGTCGATCCTCTCTGCAGTTACGAACTTGAAATCTTCTTTCAGTGTCACCAAAATGTGCGCATGGGGGAGGGGGGAGCCCTCACTTCTGAAACTCAATATTGTAGATAAAGGCCTTTGTTTCACCAAAAATTCCCGCAGCATTGATGTCCTTATTGAGTGAGTCAAGTTTAGCTTAAACACACGCGCTACCAAGTCAGGTCGATCTGAGGTCTGTTCTCCGGGTCTTAAGATGCTGGTGATCTCGGGCCAACTTAGATTTGCCGTAAATGTGACGAATTGATCCGAGCACCGTGTTTAGCAAATATACTCATTGCATCGCAGCATATCTGGCGCATGTTTCGTGGAGATCCTTCGAAAGATGACGGAAGTATGACCGATACACCCGATGCCATGTTGCAATTCTCAGCCATGTTAGCCATATGATCGGCGAGACCCTGATATTGTTCCGCCCTTAAACGCTTTTGATTCTGGCAAATGTAGTTCAGATTGTTGCTTCCACCTGCAGATATGAATCCACCAGCCACTGCTGCGTAAGCTTTCCGGCATTCATGATAGGATTGAAGTCGAGATGACTGTCATGGCGGCTTTGAACTGAAGCATGCTAATCTTGTTACGGGTGCGATTCTTACTTACACCTGGGTAGGCTTCGCACTCCCAATTCGGCTGCCAACCTGCTTCACCATAAGGAAATAATAATACGTAGGTCATCGGATCCATGTTGGGACTTAAAATACTCAAGTTCACGAACTGCTTACCGGGATCCTCTGGATTGATTGGATAGACCTGGATGTCACGTTTGAAAGGTGGCTCACCGTCGTCGTTGACAAACACCATAGCAATTTCGTTTGAGGTGGGTAAGTTGTATCGACGTTTGTTTGATCGCCGATCGCTTTTGAAAATCAACTTAATTTTTTGGCGCTTCATCACCTGCCTCAGCGGCGCGTGCAGCTTCTTGCGCTTCGACTTCTCTAATAAGTTGATAAGTCTGAGTCAAACGATTGTGTTGACGAAAAAAGCGATCAATTTGATCCAGTATTTCACGCTTGCAGTTCTCATTAGCGTAGTGTTCTTCTCTTACGTCTGTAGCCTGGGTACTGTCGACAACATAGAGCTCTGCAAATTGCGGTGCTTGGGCATTGACTGGCTGTAGATGTGACGTACGATGGTACGTTTGTCCGTGAATCTTGAATATGTACGGGCCTCTCCCTGGTAAGTTCATGATATTAGCACCCAATGATGCAAACAACGTCTCCATTGATGTCTTGCAGCTTAGCTAGCATAACCTTTCCTTTGCGACAGCATGACGTGAATAGGCCATCCGATGGACGCTCACCCTCAAAATGCTTCGCGCCACAATACTAAAAGTTTAGAGATTGCCCACCAAACTGTCCACAATCATGTTGAACAGTGTTGCTAACGTTGAAATTGATTGCTTCCCGACGAAGAGCCTCATTCAGATGCTCTCGATGTTGTTGTTGAGATGCAGCGTTGGCCGCTCGATGGGCTCGAAGCTGAGCTGAAGACATGTGTGAAACGCGTTGATTTAGAGATGCAGCGTTGGCCGCTCGATAGGCTTGAAGCTGAGGTGAAGACATGTCTGAAACCCGTTGATGTTCAGATGCAGCTTTGGCCACTCTATAGGCTTGAAGCTGAGCTGAAGATAGGCTTCTCAGGCGTGTCGTTTGCGACTCATTATTTTTTGCGCGAATTTCTTCAAATGATTCGGGCGTTTGCTTTGCACGCCATCTATCTTTACGTTCCTTAGCTTTACGTTGTTTTCTTGTGACAGGGTCTTCATCCTCCTCCATCATAATCTGTTTTAAACAAATTGCTTCTTGTTGTCTTCTTCAACACAATAGCAACGATAATAACGTAATTGTCTAATCTAAAGTACACAAAATGGTGTCTATGTTGTATACATCAACACACATGCTGGCGTCACAGGTGCGTGTGTAATTGGCGTTCTATTTTATTTATAAATCATTTTGCGCACCGATGCACACGAAACAATGACGTCATATAAAATAATTTTACAGCGCTAATCACAACACGATTTTTCAACTGCTATAGACTGTTGTACATCGTTCCTCAGCGTTCCACATCCATCCAGTGAGTGACCTGGACTATTATATTATTTATTATTTACAAATAACAATATAATTAATATAAACAATATTAAAACCAATGTCACTCTAGCGCTAAGAAAGAAAATCAGCATATTTGTTAATTGAAAATATAGACCTAAAATCAAAATCATTTTGGTTTTGAGATTAACAGAGCGTTTGATGTTTTTCGCTGTAAAATGTTATTTGAAGTCATTGTTTGAGCTTATATATATATTTATGTATATATATATCATGGCTTATCATGGCGGAGGCTTAGCAGTCATTTACCGTGACCACTTGCCAGTTACATTAATTGAAACTTTTCATTTCGCACATGACACCTTTGAACTGATCCAGTTAACTCTCACATCGCCACAGCATATACATCTTTTCTGCCTATATAGAACTCCTCCAAGCTCAAAGAACAAGCTCCTAAATTCTACATTCAATCAGGAACTCCCAGATTTATTAGACTACGCAAACATGATGCGTGCCAAATCCATAATTATTGGCGACTTCAATGTACATTATGATGTTCCCAATGACCCCCTTACAGCAAAGGTAATGGACGCCGTCCAAAGCTTTAACTTCGTCCAGGGAGTCACAGAGCCTACCTTCCTTAAGAGTGGGCACATCATCGACTGGGTGCTATACAAGCAGGAGGACCATATCGTCACCTCCTGCTCCGTCAGTCACGTGCTCACGTCTGACCACTCGGCTGTTCTCTGCAAGCTGAATGTGTCTCGCCCGAAGAAGCAGCCTGTGTACAGGACAGTTCGAAATTTAAAGGCCATAAACAAAAGCGCCTTTAAAGCGGACATAAAGTTAATGCTTGATGACGCTGGACCGGACATCACAGCCCAACAGCTTGACGACAGACTTCGCCAGCTCCTGGACCAGCATGCCCCTGCCACCGAGCGCCTTGTCCCGTCAGTCCGCTGCTCCCCATGGTACGCTGCTGTCGGCGCTACACTCCGCGCTGCCAAGGCAGAACGTCGCCGAGCCGAATGCAGGTGGCGGAAGACCAGACTAGCTGCTGACTTTGAGATCTTCATGACAGCCAAGCGAACGGTCACAGACATTGTTCAAAAAGCCAAAGAAGACTACTGGACTGAAAAAATTGCAAAATGTTCTGATCCAAAAATGTTTTTTATGAACTGTGACAGTGTTCTCGGTCGCAGCAAAGACAGCGCGCTTCCCTCTGACATTCCCAAAGATGAACTCCCTGATGCATTTGCTGATTTCTTTTCTAATAAAATACAAACAATAAGAGACGATCTTGATCAGGAATGCTCTCAAACAGAACTTGATCCCCTGTTTGCTGACTTTCCTCATACTTTCTCCTCATTTACTTGTTTTCGAGATGTTACTGATGATGAAGTAAGGCATGTAATAGCTAGTTCCTGTCCAAAATCATGTGCTCTCGACCCGATCCCAACGCCCCTCATGGTTGAATGTCTTGATGAACTGCTTCCTGCTCTAACTTCCATCATTAACAATTCTTTACAGTCAGGCACTGTCCCAGCCATTTTTAAGCAGGCACTGGTTAACCCACTTCTTAAGAAACCTTCACTTGACGCTAACAACCTTAAAAACTATCGTCCTGTCAGCAACCTTTCCTTTCTTTCAAAAATCATAGAAAAACTAGTACTTGCTCAGATCACAGAGTATCTTCATTCCAACAATCTCTTCCCTCCCTCGCAGTCCGCTTACCGCCCAGCACACAGCACAGAAACAGCTCTGGTAAGAGTTATGAATGAACTTCTCCAAGCTAATGACAACAAGAAGATCTCTCTACTCACTCTGTTAGACCTATC
>MUZC01002933.1:110251-149668 GCA_002072015.1 Radix auricularia
ATTCGCATTCTTTCTTTTCCATGCAAGCCTAAATTTTTTACTGAAGTACAATATGTACAGATTACTTTTCCATCGGCAGTGGCTTGGAGCCATGGTCTGCTTTTCTGCCATGTTTTGAATCTTGCTAGGGATAGTCCCTCAGGAAAAAATTCACCCTGTATGGGCTGTATGTTTACTTCATTAATTAATTCATTCAAATTTTTATCGGCATTCAATGTATTTACAGGTTCATCACATGTATTTTGGAAATATTCTACATTTTTTGGTCTGATACTGACATAATGAATCTCAGTAACTTGGCCAATAACCACTTTATTTGCACCCAACAATGATTGCGTTCTGCATTTCACAACCGTGATGTGCCCATTGTCATGCCAAATGTGTATATCTGTTCCCAAAATATCTGCTGTGGCTCGCAATATTGGTTCATCGCACCAATGCCCATCCAATCTTTGGCATTCTAAATATGCAGTGAAATCTTTATAATCTGCTTTAATTAAAAATGATTCTTCAATGCAATTCGGATGGTTTTCTAAATAAGTCACTACATCCTGTCTCAACTGCCAAGCATTGTATGAAGATATTGGATTTACACAACTGGATTGTTGAAGTTGGTCGATTATGGCGTGCAAAAAACAGTTACAATCACTTGCTACATCAACAACAATGCATCCTTGCTCTTCAACTATTTTTGTCAGATTTGTTAGAACAACATTGGAGTCCCCGATGCATGAAAATGAAAACAATACAGTATGAATTACAAATGAATGACTGTCAGAGCAGACACAGTTCTAGAAGTAGGATGGAGAGTCAGTTTTCAGACCTGCCTCTCCAATAAACATTGAATAACATCCCCACATCATACCATCCCTTGATCTATTTAATGGCTTATTTGAGGACCAACTCCTAAATCTGCCCCTGTGTCAGTGTATTGATATCAGCATCACCAAGAACAAACTCATTTTAAATTACATCATTTGATTAAATTTTTATAACATCTTATGTATCTTAGCCTATTGATTCTATCTTTCTTGACAGCTTATATAATAACACTGTTTACGAGCTAATAGATTTTTTCAACTTATTATTTTATATTAATAATAATATCAATCAATATATATTATACATTCAACTGCTTATGAATTTTGATTTTAATTTCAAATCAAACTTATTAAAGCCAAATAAATAAACTTATAATAATTATTTAATCGGTTTATTAATAAATTATTAATAATTAATGACTTACTACAAGACGTTGTCTGAAGAAGCTGAAGATCATCACTGTGAGATTTCACTCTCCGGATTACAGCATTTTTCGTAAAAGACAATTTTTGTTGTGTTAACCTTTTAAATTTTTTACAAGACGGCTCTTTAGACATTTCAATTTAAAACGAAAATTAAAAAAATATTTATTTTAAATATAATTCTAATAAACCGCGCTTTATGACAAACCAAAAGTGATCTTAAAATTGAAACCAAAGATTATAAGAAAACGAAACAATTATAATTATTTTCACTTATGTTTATTTAAATTAATTCGGTAGATGGAAGCGCAGGTACCAAATTTTTCTATTAAATAAAAAATTTCGTGTTTGAAAATTTGACACTGCTGTAACTTACCGTTACCACTTATTCGGCTTAAAAAACCAGTGCCGGCGATAAAAAAAAATTTCTGCAGAGCCGGGGATAAATGCCATCCCCGGCGGGGATGGTAAAGGTTATAGCAGAGCCGGGGATGGAGCCTTGCAGTGCCGGGGATATCCCCGGCATCCCCGGCGGTAAATCGAGCACTGCTGCGTTCAACCCCTAATGTCCATTCCTTTGGGGCGGAGGGCCAAAAATATTTATTTTCGTAAGCGTTTAACACTTTATTTCCATTCTGATTTTAAGCAACCTTGAAATATATATAGAAAGAAATATATATCATGATTTCGATTGAAATAAACGGGTATTTTAAAGTTAATCTCTTGCACCAATTGGGCCTGGGAGCGCTTAATATTGTTTTTGCTTATATGAGGTGTATACAACTTGTTTTGGATCTTAACCAAACGTGGTGTATAATGACCTTGATAGCCCTTTTTTAAAAATCTATGTGAAATTGAATCTTTAATCTTCATCTCCACGGGCCGGGGGTCCTGATTTTCTTTTCGTAAACGTTTATTTTATTTCACATTCTATGACATGGTGTCAACAAATATAGCTAATATATCAAATATGATCATAATTGAAATGAACAAATTTTAATGTTTCAAAATTTACATCTTGCACATACTGGGCCCTTAATGTCATGTTTTATTAAATTTATATTGATATAATTCAATGTATGTATTAATGTTTGTCCATTAAAGCTGAATAAAAATGGTTTGTGTGAAAAAGAAATTTTAATTTGAACATTGACATTTTTCCGTTTATATTTAATTTGTTATATACAAATTAGTTTATGCGTTTGCTACATGAAAAATGAATGTATCTTTTCCAAACTTAATACATACATACTTTATAGCCCATATTAAAATACAATATGTGTTACTGTCTCGAAAAATATCGACTATACATTAAATATGATCCAAAATGAAAAGAACAAATGTTTTAAAATTTACATCTTGCACTAAGTGGGCAACGGAACTTTTAATGTCATTATTTATCTAGATATATAAATGTTAAAGAATGTCTGTATGTGTGAGTGTGTGTGAGTGTGTGCATGTCCTTTATAAACCATGAATCCGATCGTCGTGAAACCTTTGGAGATAGTTTAGTACGCTCCCTGGATGATTATTGGCAGCATTGTGTTCTATATTTAACACTCATGGGGCGCCGTGTGCCCATAGTGTCAATTTCTGCTTACATGAGCTATAAAAATATTTTAAGAGTTAGCTACTGTGTAAATTGATGGATCTTAATTAAAGATAATATATAAAATTTATACAGCCAATAATAAAATACTATAGGGCTCTTAACTCTTAATGATCATTCCTTCGCGGCCAGGGGCACTAAATGCTTTTTTGCTTTTTTTTTTAAACCTATACGTTTTTATTCCCCATTCGATTATTAATGATCTCGAAAAAAAAGACAAATATATCCTATATTGTGCAGATTAAAAATTAAAAGAGTTTCCAACTTTACATGAGCAATATAAAAATAATTTTATGCCTTAGCTACTCTGCATATGAAGGAATCTTAACGAAAATTTGTATACACAAACCTGACAGCCTATATTAAAAGGCTATAGGGCACTGAAAACAAAGAATGACACTATTTATAAATATGAATAACAAAGAACTGTTTATTTGGCATGAATCCTTTCAAGGAGAACTTATCACAGGATAAAAGAAAATATTAAAGTATCAACAGTTAATCGAATATACAATTAAATGCACACGTTTCAAGAATCTAAAATCTAAATTAACGCTTTCATTATTTTCAGCTCAGCATCCGTTCCAGTTATGTAGGCTATTAAAATTAGGGCTGCGGAAATGTATGATAAATTTCACGATTAATCGGTAAAAATATCTAGTAAAATTGAAAATAAGTAGTTTTTATAAGGAAAATAATATTAAAAAATAATAATTGTTTTTACTTAACAATAATGAAATTTAAATTTATTGACATTAAATTGAACTATTTATATTTAAATATGTCTCTAAAAAATACTGCTATTTTTTTAATTAAAAACATAAAATAAAAGCTATGAGCATTTTATGAAATTTTCAGTTTAATGACGTCATAAATCTAATTTATTTTATTAATTTTTGTTTTATTCATTTATTTCCAGTAACAATTTTAATCATTTTTGGTGCACTGGTTTCTAAAATTAGTAACGTCATCGGGACATATATTGCAAATTATATTTATTTATTGAGTAATTTTGGTGCGCAGCTTTCTAAAAATAGTAGTGTGACTGACAGACGTTACATAACATACATTGAGAATAAATAATATAAAAGCCCAGGTCACTCACTCACTCACTCACTCACTGGATGTGGAACGCTGAAGAACGATGTACGACAGTCTACAGCATTTAGTTGAAAAAATCGTGTGGTGATTAGCGCTGTAAAAATATTTAATATGATGACGTCATTGTTTGGTGTGCATCGGTGCGCAAAATACAACCCCTATTATTAAATACTTTGCGTACATTTCCGAAAGTTTAATATTTCGTATTTATCAAAAAAGGACAAGTTAGTTGGGTTTTTGAAAAAGGTTGGCGCCGTAGGCGCCCTAAGAAAATGGGCGCCGCAGGCGCCACGGCACAATCTAGTTATATATATTGATAATTCGGAAAGTCAAAAAAATATTACGTCATATCCCCTCACGCCATATCACAACAAGAATGTGTCGATATAATGCGCACCGCGCTACAGTCTAACATTAGCATTCACAAAATGGGAAACCCCATTAACTATCATTCTAGATTACATTAAAAGTCATTTCAAATCAATAATTTTGAAACTAAACAAAACAATTGTTTTCTACAAATTTCAGCTAAAATCACGGTTAGTAGATCGAAGGCTAATTTTTCGAAAATTACTTCCCCAACATTTGTCTAAATCAGTGGTTCCCAAAGTGGTCCCCACGTACCCCCGGGTGTCCGCGGAACCGTTCAGGGGGTCTGTGGAAAATTAAAATTCATTTGGGGGTCCCTGAACAGCGTCAGAGGTTCCGCGGATGGTTTGGTATAAAATAATATAATTCTTTTTTAAAATTCTTATTACAGCATTTCGGAAATATAAATAAAGAATAATGAATACTGTAGTAAAGATTTTCAGGTCCTGAGTCAAATAAAGTTCTCTGAACTAGAAACAGAAAAGAACTTTTTTCCATAGCTGTAACCAATCAAAATGCTTGGTTAATTGAATGGTATGTCTAGTTTGATGCGTGAGAAGGCGGGGACCCTATAGGTATGTCATAAAATAAAATCTTTTAACGTAAATGACGACGATTGCAGGGTTGGGTAAATTTTGACGTGTAGCTAAGTCATACTTTTCTATGGCAGGAAGAATCCAGCTTGCCATTGATACGACAGTTGATATGATTGGACGATTTACTATACATGAATCAAGTCAACAAAATGAATTTGTTAAATTCAAAATTCGACAAACACCATTCTAGAGAGTTCGCAAAGAAATATTTAGAAATATTTTCTAATATACATTCGAATAAAAAGTTTTTAATTAGAAATCTCACCCCCACACCCCACCACCTTTTTTTTTAAAAAAAAGTTTTCTATGTCACAGTGTGAGACAGCCTACCGAAAATAGTTTTATATGGCAACGCAATTATGCTGCTACATGCATAATAACTTGTCTACTATATAATGTCTCAAAGAGTCGAACATGTAATCGACAATGTATTTTTATGTAATGCTGATACGAAGCGTATAAACAAAATTTTCACACTCTGAGGCTAAAAGAAGTTTAGTATTGTTAGTATGAAGTTTTGATATAGCTGAATTTTGTATTGTTATCCAGATAGTTTACTTTTAAAAGGAAGTATATTTATTTTTTTAAAATACAATTTATATCTTTTGAAAAAAAAATATCTAACATTTTCAATATAGTAATACCTATTTTTTAAGGTTAATTTTTTAAAAATTGAAACTCACAAAGGGATCTTAAGTTGTTTGAAAAACAATTAAACACAATTAAATCCTTACGTCTCACGTCAAATAATTCTAAAGGTTCTTACTGCAGCATTCCATTGAAAAAGTGAGAAATAGCTAATTAACTATTTCAAATAAATCATGTACAATTTTTCTGAAAATTTCGCTCCCTTTTCAACAGATGAGTGATCCAAAGAAAAAATATAGACAGTACTGTGTTGAATATTTTAATTATGGCTTTATTTCATCACCAGGAAATAGTATTTTAAAAAATTGTCTTCTGTTTTAATAAAACTTTGTAATAATGCTATGAAACCGTCCAAGCTTAAGGATCATTTAATGATAATCAATAGTGATTTAACGTTTTTTGAATCAGTCCAAGAAGCATATTTGAAAACAATATCACTTCAAAAACTCATAGCGACAACGATGACTATGGACTGCATGCGTCTTATAATACTTTTTATTGATTGCAAAGTCTGGAAAGCCCCACATGATTAGTGAAGAACTTATTTTACCAGCTGTAAGTGAAGTGATAAGCAATGTTGCACAAACTAGCTATAGACATCATAAAAAGAAATCCACTGAGTAATAATTCAGTCCAGAGAAGGATTAACGAAATGGCGCAGTGATTACATAAAAACATATGAATTTTATCTACAGCTTGACGAGTCCACTTTACCAGGAAACGAGGCTTTACTTTTAGCTTATGTAAGATTTGTACAAGAAGGACAATTTAGCCAAGAACTGTTGTTTGCTAAATGTTTGAACTCATACGAAAGGTGAAACGTTATTTACTGAATTTAAAAGATTTTACGTTGAAAAAGCTATACTCTTGACTACTATAATTTCTGTTGCCACTGGTTGTGCTCCGACAATGGTAGGAAGATACCGAGGCTTTCTGATATAATTTTAACAAGCTGTACCAAATTAATGTATGTTCCGTGTGTATTGTGTCATTAATAAACATCATTTAGTTGCAAAAATCTTAGTGAACGTTTGCAAGGATCACTAGATTATATCATTAGAGGAGTTAATAAAATCAAAGGGAATGCCTTTAATGAGATATCATTTGCTCAACTACCAATGATATATCATTTGCTCACCTATGATGGAAAATGATGAAGACTATTATTGTTTACTACTTCACATAGAAGTACGTTGGTTATCTAAAAGTCCATGTATAAATCGATTTTTATGATCTCTTTGATTCACTGTTGGAATTCCTGGAAGGCAGAGAAAAAATTTAATTAACTCAAAAAATGACATAGCCTACATGACAGATTTGTTTGCCAAATTTAACGAAATTTAACGAAACTAATTTGAATCAACATGGAAAACAAATAAATTTAATCAAAACTAAAAGCGTAATATCTGCGTTTGTTGCAAAAGCATTTTCGTATGAACAAAATTTGTGGAGAGGAGAATGTTCTCAGTTCTCATATTCAAAATCTCTCAAAATTGCAAAATAGAGCTGAAGACTTGCTTGCCTACTGTAAACACTTAAAGGCTCTTTATCCAGACCTAAAGCAAAAATTTGAAGACATTCTTCACTTGGATATTCCCAACTGGGTGTTGAACCCCTTTGCTCAGGGACAAAGTCAGATCCCAGACATAGATTTTCAACAAATGAGGAATATAAACCAATGTTTGAACAAGGATACCTAAAAATTCTGGTTACAAAAAGATATCCCAATTTTATATCCTGCATTATGGGTTATATTGTACACAAATTGTTGACGGCTTTCTGTAACAGGATGGTCGGTTCTGACACCAATTTAATGTAGCAGGGGGACCCGTTTTCTCACTTTCTCGTGATTGACCCCATTTTATGCTTCTTTGTGGGCTTATCAAACAGTCTCCGCTCTCATACAATAATTCACTTTAATAATCAAATCCAGGAAATATGCTCTTTAATAGTTCAATAACAAATCTTTACACTTATTTTACAATGTACAACAATGTTCATTTTGCTTCCACTAGCTTCATCTCTGTCTCTCAACTTCTCAACTTCTAACTACTGCTCGAGTCATGTCCTCGTGTTCTCTCTTTGTTCTTCTCGTGACCACACACTCGTGACCTTTTTCTGGCCTCCTTTTGACCTTGACATACCGCGCATTTTCAAGTGACACTTTCCAGTCTTCAGATTTGGTAAAACGTGGATTCAGTGCAGTTATTAACCTCATCGCAAACAAAAGACACTGGCTAGACATTAGTGCTCGTGGGGATTAGCGTTTAGTTTTAAATATGAATGAATACCTTACTAATTCAGAAAAAATAATTTTGTTTTAAGCAGATGTTGGTGTAATTGTTTTACCATTTAAATTAAAAAAATAATTTTTCTTCTTCCAAGTTAAAGCTACATAGCTCTTTCATGTTAAATAGATGAATAGCATGCGAACAGGGTAAGAGTGAGCCTGACAAGACGTAACAAAACAGCAAATATTTTAGCAAAGAGATTTCTTCAACAAACAAATAAAACAAATATAAGAAACTAAAGCTTAGATGCGGTGAAATCCTGATCCAAGAGAGCAATACTAAGAAGAGAGTAGTAAGAGCTTATATAGGAAAGGAGAGAGTTGGCGTGGCGAATCAATTAGGTTTTCAGCGTAAACAAAACATTCATGTGTGTTGCTAGGGTCGTCCAGCCTGATTTCGGTCTCAGTCTCACCCACATTTTGTTCGCCACTTTTATGTTGGTTAACGATTTTTGGGAGAAAAAAAGTGATTTTTTTATACTTTTCATTTTGTCACATTTTTATCAAATAAAGACATATATCGAATAGTTAATTTTTTAAAAAATATTTCTTTAGATTTCAGTGACTTTGACTCTATTTACAAGTTCAAGTTCAATTACCAGCAGTGGTATTAGTGTGTTAGTCATACCTGATGACGTATTGGGAAATGAATACTTCATTGCCACCCTTAGCAGGTCGAAATCAAACTGCACAATACAGGTAAGGTAGTAAAAACACATTATATAATCGAATGAATATTTTCTTATGAATTCATTTTAAAATAATTAATATTGCTTTAATAAATTTAATTCTTTGTTAAATCTCATGAACGACTTGACGCCAAAGCAATTGTCTGCATAACTATTGTAAAAACAAAAGCATAATTTCATATTCCAAATTATTTATTTTAACATCATATTTACTACACCAGCTCTTGCACCCCATTGTGTAACATGAAATCTTTTAAGGCAATTGTTTAGAACTTAACAAAGGTTCTTGAACATAGACAAAAAAGAGTAACAATGTATTAATGTTCCAAAAATATAACTTAGTTATTCTCATTTGAAGCAGAAAGTAAACAAATAAATTTAATTTTTTTTAGTTGGGTAAAATTTCGACATTTACATGTCTCTATTTGAGTATTTGTTAATCTTCATTCTGCCCAACAGCTTTGACAGAACTAGCATACGCTTGACGGCCTATTATATTGATACAATCAGCTTTTAAAAATCAATCAGCAATTTCATAAGAAGTTCCATATTTCTTTTTTCAATAAAATGTTTGAAATATTCTACAACTTCTAATTTCTGATTTGCAATCTTTAAATCTCTCAAAACTTTACTTATTTATTATGATGTAAAATTTTGGAAGAGTTATGTAATATAACGGAATATTTTACCTCTTGTCTTGACAGAAGGTCTTAGCGAACTTTGTCCTATATGTATATATTTATTTTTTCTTCGTTTAATTTTTGAAACCAAAGTTTCATAATTTTACCACTCCCGCCGATCTAGGGTGGGGGGGGGGGGGGGGTTGCTTGGATTTTATAATTTTAATTTATTTGTACTTAAACATCCCGTCAAAATAAAATACTATTATACCACAGCGGCGTAGCGAGAGGGCAAGGAAGGGAGGGGGCAAATCCCCGGCGGCGCTTAGCAGTGGGAGGAAAATTCGTAATCGTTATTTAGTTTGTACATTGAATATTGTATAAGAAAGAGCAGCATTTTATCGAAAAAAAAGAAAAGCAAAATAATTAATTAATTTCAAATGCCTAAACTTCAATTAACTAATTGGATATAAATTCTTCTTATACAAATGCTACTGTACTGAAAAACAAGAAGCGTAGGTAGTATGAGAGCATGACAATAATATGCTGTTACATATAATTGATTCAAGTTTGATTTTAACGTAAATAAACACTGGGAAAAATTGTTGGCGTACTTATCATTATAAATAATTTGCAATATGTATGTCTGTCACGTCCGTCTGTCCCCTCCATGACGCTACGAATTTTAGAAAGCAGCTCACCAAAACTAATCAATAAATATATATAATTTGCAATTTATTTCCAGATGACGCTACCAATGTTAGAAACCAGCGCACCAAAAATGATTCTTTTCGAACATCCGCATACAATTGTTAAATTTGAAATAAATGAATAAAACAAAAATTAATAAAATAAATGAAAATTTTATAGTAAACTAGCAGACCTTTCGTGCGTGGCATCAATCTCAGGAACAATGAATAAATTTAAAGAAACCAATGAATCATGTATTTTAAAAATATTATGTCAGAAACCTACGCGGCAATGTGCAAAAAAGTCCAAGTTTCATAGCAAACGGATAAATAAATAAAAAGCTTAGAAAAGAACAAACGATATTAAGGGGCTCCAATATGAGTGATAATTTAATTTTTACTGCCATTATACTCATGCTATATTGCTCAATAACGTGTAAAATTGATTGGGGAATTAATTTAATAACGTGCAGTAAAAAAATCATTTTGGGCCCCCTGCTCCAAGGGAATGAACATTAGGAGTTCATTGGCCGATTGCGTTGAGATATAAACTATTGAGATTTTATATACTAAGGTTGGGGCTAAATAACGAGGTCAATTGAGCGGCTCTTACCACAAGTTGAGATCCATGGGATCTAGCCCAGTTAAAAAAGCCTAAATAAAAATGTTGATGGATGGCTATTGCTAAAAAGTCCTCCGCTGACCTGGAAAGGAGATGGGCATCGCCAAGGTCTACCAAGCCCCGAGAAAGTTGAATGGTAACATTAGAACCCCAAACAACCACGAGGTTATGAGACTAATAAAAGCATTAAGAGGTGGGCAAGATCCATTAATTAATTTTCTCAGTAACTTGCGCCAAAAATAATTTTCATACCGCTAATATTGGCTTTCCAAGTGACTTTCTTGGATTCTTTGGATTTCACCGCAGCTAAGTTTCTTAATTTTATTTTTTATTTTTATTTTCGTTTTACTTGTGTATTGTATGTTTGTTGAAAAAGGCTCTTTGCCGAAACGTTCGCTGTTTTGTTACGTCCGGTCAGGCTAACCCTTACCTTGTTTACGTCTTTTACATTTAATATTTTACGAAAAAAGAAGAAAAAAGTTATAATAAGTTCAGTGCCCTATAGCTTTTAATATGGGCTATCAAGTTTTTTGTATACAAATATATGGTCAAGACCTCTTCATGTTCACAGTGGCTAACGCATATAATTATTTTTATATAGCTAATATTAGTTTTAAAAATGTTTATTATGGGCCACAGTGCCCATTCAGGGAAAGATGTAAAGTTGAAAATCACTTTTCATTTTAAATCAGCACAATATTGGATATATATATATATTATTATTATTATTATTATTTATTTTATTTTATTTTATTTTATTATAATTTTGATGCAATCACTCACTCAATCATCACTAATTCTCCAACTTCCCGTGTAGGTAGATGCTTGAAACTTTGGGAAGTTGTTGGATACCCATCCGCGATGTTAAGAGAAAAAAATATTTAATCATCTCTCACTAGGGGGACGATTGCCTAAAAATAGTTTTTTTCCCCAATATGAGCTATATAAAAAGACGCATCTTTAAATCTCCAACTTTTTTGTACGTAGGAGCCTGAACATTTGGGAAGCTGTTGAGTACCCTCCCGCAAAAGGTAAAAGACGAAAAAGATATTTAAATTATCAGCTCAGATCACGTAAAGTATGTAATTTTTAACTTTTTGTTTTTGTTTTTCCGTGGGGCCATGACAGACAGACAAGACGTCTTAAGTTAATATATTTAGTATATCCATCTTGATTCACATTAAAATCAATAGGTGCTTTGAATTGGTGTTAAGCGAATTCTCAACACTAAAGAAATTATAATTTACAGCAGCAAAGCGCGGATAAATTGCTAGTATATATANTATATATATATTCATTTTTTTTGTTCGTTATGATGAACATTTTTTCAAATTAAAGAGATTGAAGCTGAAATATATTAATTTTGAAAACTTCCGCCATTTTTGACTGGTGATACTCTAGTACGATATATTCTTCCAGTTGATCATTATTTAAATTTTAATGTCTTATGTTTTTTAGAATAAACAAAAATAATGAACAGAATTGCTTAACTTATAGAATTGAAAATTGGCACACATAAATATAAAAGTAGCTATTGGCGATCAAGTGCTAAACAATACCAGTTTTTTGCTATTGCAAAGAATCAGAATTCGGATAAAAAAGAGAACAAAACAAAAGGGTACAAAGATCTTGTAAGTATTTAAAGGTAATAAAGGCAATATAGGCAATATTCTGGAACCGTGCATTTACTTGCAAATTTACGATCGAGCGCTAAAGTAAAATTATGTCATAAAGGTTCTTTTTAATATACAAAAAAAAAACAACTTTATCTGAAATTTAAAATGAGCTCAAAGCACTTTTAGGATATTTGACTCAGCATCAAGATACCAAATATTTTTAAAAAATAATTTTTCATTGTTCTCGTAGTTCTTCATATATTTCACAAATGAATAATTAAATAAGTCCAGTTGTATGATATGTGAAGAAGGATTTTTAATATTAAAAAAAAGGCATAGAATCTTTCATAGATTTAATTAAACCAAAAGTTACTTTGTTAACAAAACTTCTAAAATGTTTTTAAATAATGATTATCGTAAAATAATGGTCTGCAGTTAACAAGTCTTTATCGCTGAAAGATTTTACAGGAGTTCAAGAAAGTCGAAAAAGAAATCTCAATGTCACATCTTGCTCCAATAGTTCATTATACTTATTTGTTTTTCATGATACTTTAACTAAAACAAACTCTCTAAGTACACTACAAAGTTGTTACGCATTCTTTTCCATGTCCATACACCATTTGCAATATCTTATTATTTTACCAGCAAGTCATTAAAAGACTTCAGGATAAAAAATAGTGATAATACCATGGAACTATTTTGAGGTTACTTTGAAAGATATAGAAGAAGTGAAATACGCGGTCCTGAAACGAGACATTGAATTTTCGGTAATCGAAATGAATATGTAGCCACGCAAAATATCATCGCAAAAGCGTCCTCAAACACTTCCTTTTTGCTACCTACTCGGGAAGTAGGAGAATTAAGGATTTTCAATTTTTACAAAGCCCATTTTAGTGAAATTAGTTTTTCAACCCCGGCCTCACATGAGCGGGAATTTGAAAAATTCTTTTTTTCGTCAATTTTCTTTCGGAAAGAGTGCCCAAAAACTTACCGAATTTTCATGCTTCTACCAACACAGGAATTTGGAGAATTAGTGATGAGTCAGTCAGTGATTCAGGGTTTTTGCTTTTATTAATATACTAGCCAAATACCCGGCGTAATTCGGGTTTCATTATGGAAAACGAAAAGGAAAAAAATATATTTATCATTTTGACCTTCTTTTATCGATTTTTTCTTAATACCTTGTTTATCGGATTATAAAATAACATTATATGAAACAAATTTAGATTGAATAAGGTATTGAAAACATGAAAATTAAGAACAAATGAACATACAAAAGACAATAAAGAATTAGATGATGCTTAATAAACGAATGTTTATCATGTAGTGTAAATAAGGATATCTTCCTATTTGTTCAAGTTATTGTTTTCTCTTTAGAAGACTCAGAAAAATTAAGACACTATTAAAAACGAATAGATGGATTTTAATTATCAGGCCAATGAAAATTTAGTTTAATTTTATATTCATTGCATTACACATTGAACCAGAGCAATGGAAATTAACAACAAATCTTTTAAGTAACAAATGCAAAAAGGAATTAGGTTAATAAATAAAGATATCTTATATATATACTAGCTGACCCGTCGTGCGTTGCAACGATCTCAGTACTAATGAATAAATTTAAGAAACAAATGAGTGATGTTTTAAAAACAATTCTATACCAGAAATCTACGCGAAGGTTTGCAAAAGAAAAAAAATAAAATCTTATTTTTTTAATTTAAAAACAATATTAAGGGGACTTACTCAAAAATGAAAGATAATTTAATTTGTTATTTAGCATTCTCATGGACTCAAGCTATATTTCTCAATATCGTGTAACATTAAAAACGGAATTAAATTAATAAAGTGCATTACAAATCATTTGGGACCCCTTGCCCTGATGGTATGAAAATTAGAAGTTCAGTGCCCTATAGTAATTCCATATAGACTTGAGTTTTATGTACTAAGATTTGCAAGATCTAATACTTTTTTCAGTCACTTACGCTAACACAATAGTTTTTTAATACAGCTAATATAAGACAAAAAAGACATCTAGGGACCCCAAGGCCCATTCGGTGCAAGTTGTCTATTTATAAAATCTGTTCTTTTTAATTTAGTTACATCATGGATCAAGATCGTTAAATAATTGAATGGGGAAAACATCTTAAATTTATACGAATAAAGAAATTTAAGGCCCCCGGCCCTGAAAGAAAAGAAATTAGAAGTCCATGCCCTGTAGCATTTTAATATGGCAAGGGCTACCAAGTTCTTGTATACTAATGTTTGTTAAGATCCATTCATTTTTTTGTGTATATAGGTCGTATAAGGTAAACAAATGAAATTATGGGCCCCAGGGCCCATTCAGTGCAAAATGTAAAAATGAAAACACCTGTTCATTTCAATCTGCAGAATATTGGATATATTTGTAATTATTTGTCAAGATCGTATATGGGGATTAAAATCTTAAACGTTTAAAGAAAAATTGTTTGGACCCCAGCCCTGAAGGAATTGTCATTAGCAGTTCAGTTTGATGTATTATTTTAATATATGTGGTCAAGTATTTATTAAAAAACAAAGTTTGGTTAATATCCATCAAAAATACTTGGTAACTAAAGCTTTAACTATTTTTTGTATAGCTCATTTTAGCAAAAATTGAAAACTTCGGCCTCCAACGCCCCATGAGGGGTAAAAGAAAAAAAAATGTTGCCAATTACCTTTCCGGGAGCGTACTTGGCAGTGTCCAAAAGTTTTATCATGATCGAATGCATGGTTTATAAAGGACATGCAGACACACACACAAAGACATACTTTTATATATATATATATATNATATACACAAAACATGAAATCAAGGGCTACCTGGCACCATCGGTGCAAGATTTAAATTTTGTCGAAACCATGGAACAGAATGGGGAATAAAATTGTAAACGTTTTAAAAAATAATAAAGGCCCCCGGCCAGAAAATATGTATATTAGAAATCTAATGTCCTATATCATTTAAATATGAGCTATAAAATTATTATACACTAAGTTTAGTCCAGATCCAATCATTTTCCCAATCGTGAAAGCTTACATAATTTATGTACATCTCATATCGGGGCAAGAAATTAACTTTAAAATACATGTTTATTTCGTTCTAATTCATAATAGATATATTTTTAAATATCTTTCAACCTTACAAAAACAAAGATTTTAGGCCCCCTTTCCCAAAGGATTGGACATTAGGAGTTAAATGCCGTATGGTATTTTATAATTGTCTTTAAAGTATGTAAGTACCAAGTTTGGCCAAGATCCATTCATTTTCCAAATAGCAGAAAGTTAAACTAATTTTTATATTGCTAATATAAGGCAAAAAACATTTGGGGCCCCTGCCCCCTCCCCATGGGAGTCACTGTCAGTTTTCAAAAAAAAATTCTCAAAAACCATCCTGGAAGCATACACAAAGATTTCGTAAAGTTTCATCTGATCGGATTAATTGTTTACCTAGCTGTAACGGACAAAAATATACTTACATTCATTCATACGTACATACGTACAAACATAAATACTTATGTACGTACAAATATACATACATACATATATGCATACTTAGATACATACATACTTTGATTTTTATATATATAAAGGTTGGCAAGTTCAATTAATTTTCTCAGTAACTTACGTTTACACTAATTTTTATAAAGCTAATATACGGAAAAAATTTAGTGACCCCTGGGCCCATTCTGTATAAGGTGTCGATTTAAAAATCTGTTCATTTTAATTCAGTTTCGTCGTGGATATATTCCTTTAGATCGTTAAAAATTGAATGTGAAAAATATCTTAAACATATGACCAAAAAAAAAAAAAAAGAAATTTGTGGAGTTCATTGTCCTATAGTATTTTAATATTGGCTATCAAATTTTTATGTACACAGTTTGGTTAAGATAAATCAATTTACACAGTAGCTAGCAATTAAAAATAACTTTTATATAGCACATATAAACAAAAAGGAAATTAAGGGCCTCAAGGCCCAATCGGTTCATCGAAATTAAGTTTAATATCATGATTATTTCAATCTAAATAATAATAAATACATTTTTTCAATACTTTTCAAGGTAGTGTAATATCATAAAGGACATAAGGTATTAAAAGTTT
Organism: Radix auricularia; assembly: GCA_002072015.1. NCBI lineage: Eukaryota > Metazoa > Mollusca > Gastropoda > Lymnaeidae > Radix > Radix auricularia. The sequence goes on from MUZC01002933.1 coordinate 126,458, forward strand.
AAGAAAATAAAGATTGTGGGCCCCCGGCCCAATAGTAATGGACATTAGGAGTTCAAAACCATATGGTATTTTAATGTGGGCTATAAAGTATGTATGCACAAAGTTTGGTCAAGATCCATTCATTTTCCAAGTAGCCGATGCTTAAACTAATTTTTATATAGATTGGACAAAAATAAGTTGGGCCCCCGGCACCTAATAAGTGTCAATGTTTTAGAAAAAGTATGTTTTCACAAAGCCATCCCGGAAACTTAATCAACAATTTCCTTAAGTATCATCGTGATCGGGTAAATGGTTTAGTCAGTTTTAATAGAAAAAAAACATACAAACATAATTTGATTTATATAAATGTAGATAGATAAGGGCCCCCCCGGGCACATTCCGTGCAAGATTTCAAATTTAAAAACTTGTTCATTTTTAATTAATTTTCAACATGGATATATTTTAAAAGATGGTTTGAAATTAAATGGGAAAAATATGTTAAACATTTAAGAAAAAAACATTTGGGGCCCCCTGTCGCGAAAAAATTGACATTTGAAGTTCAGTGCCCTTAATTATTTTAATATTAGCTACCAAGTTTTTGTAGACAAAGTCTTTTTAAGATCCATTCATCTACTCAGTAGCTGACACAGAAACTTATTTTTATATAGCTTTTATTATTAAAATATGACATTAAGGGCTCCAGGACCTTTCACGGCAAGATGTTAAGTTGAAAACACCTGTTTATTTTAAGAGGGATAATAATGGATACATTTATCATCATTTGTCAAGATCTTTAATAATTGAATTGGGGAATACAATTTTAAATTTTTATTTTAAAAAAGGTATTATGGGCCCCCAGTACCAAAAGAGTGGCCCTTAGGAGATGACTTACCTATAGTATGTTAATATTGGCTATCAAGAATATAATTACAAAATTTGGTTAAGATCCATCCATTTATCAAGAAGATAGCGCTTAAACTAATTTTTATATAGCTCATATAAGCAAAAATTGACATTTAGGGCCCCTGGCGCCCCTTTAGTGTTAAATGGAGAAAAAAAAGTAGCTAGTTACCATTCCGAAAGGGTACTTAACAGTCTCAAAAGTTTTCATGACGATCAGATCAATGGTTTAGTCAGCTCTAACGGACAAGAAACACACACACACACAGACATACTTTCATCTATACTAATAAAAGGGAAAGCCCTCACTGACTGACTCACTCACTCACTCACTGATTCATCACTAATTCTCCAACTTCCCGTGTAGGTAGAAGCATGAAATTTTGGGAAGTTGTTGGGTAATCTCTCACTACGACAATAGGCGAAATTATTTTTTTTTAAATCTCACTCTTGTGGGGCCAAAAAACTTTTTTTTTCTTTCTACATCACTAATTCTCCAACATTCCGTGTAGGTAGAAGCATGAAACTTTGGGAAATTGTTCGGTATCCTCTTACGACAAAAATTGGCGAAAAAGAATTTTGAAATTGACACTCATGGGGGCCGGGGCCCCCAAAGTGTTTTTTTTCCTAATATAAGCTTTGTACTAATTAAAAATTAATAATTCTCCAACTTCCCGTGTATGTAGAAGCATGAAACTTTGGGAAGTTGTCGGGTACCCTCTTACAACAAAAAGTGGCTGAAAGAATTTTGAAATTTACACTCATGGGGGCCGGGGCCCCAAAAATGTTTTTGTCCTAATATAAAATATATACTAATTGAAAATCAATAATTCTTCTATTTCTCGTGTAGGTAGAATCATGAAACTTTAGAAATTTTTGAGTATATGCCTCAGACGATAATTAGCAAAAGAGAATATTACATTTCCCATTCATGGAGGCTGGGGCCCCAAAAACAATTTTTTCATTATATGAGCTATATATAAATTGAAAATCACCAAATCTCCTATTTCCCGAGTAGGTAGACTCATCAAAGGTTGGAGAGTTTATAAATACACTTTCACGATGCTAGCAGGTGAAATATTTTTTAAAATATCTCTTACTGGGGGCTGGGGGCACAAATTTAAAAACTGAAAATCACTAATTCTCCCATTCCCCATGTATGTAGAAAGCATGAAACTTTAGGAAGTTGTTGAGTACAATCTCTCTCAATCTCTCATTATGGTGTCACCCCTTCATGACTTAAGGGGACGTCCATAAACGACGTCACTCGAGGTTGCGGATTCCCCCCCTCCCGAGTCATACTTTGTCACAAAAACTTTGAATTTAGACCCACAGCCCCTTTTTTCCCCGATATGACGTCACAAAGCTTAGAATCCCCCAAAGCCGTATTTTCTAAATAAAAATTATCAAGTGGCAAGTTATTTTTTGTCATTTAAATATGTATTTAGTGTAAGACTGCACTCTAATATCATAACACGCGTGAAACCATTGAAAACGTCATTAAATAAATAGTATACACACAAATATTTAAGTTGAACTCTATTTAAAGTTGCACGTTTTTGATGTAACGTTACATTTTTAAACACACCCCTCCCTCTTGTCACACATCGTCACAGATGTGGGACACCCTCCCCATAGGCACGTGACGTCATTTATGCATGGCCCCAAATCCCTAGAACTCTTCCAGTCTTCCAGTGGCAAATAAAGGGAACATACATAATTTTAAATTTTTTTCACCTTGTAACACTGTAAATCAGCACTTTCCTTCCCTTCAAGGGAGGTATTTTTATTTCTTTTAACTATTCTTCAGTCATGGCAAACTGAATGATGAATCACCTTGTCGAAAGTCTGCATCAACCCACATTTTAATTTTTTCCCCTAGCATTAATCATAAATTTAAATTGCGATACTGATCCATAAGTTTCTGCAAAATGTCTTCATAGCTTTTAAACAATGCTTTTTATTTAGGAACTAGGGCACCAAGTTCTTCTTGTCAGAAATTAAAATTTGACGTGTCGACTAACGCTTACAACAATATAAGCCATAGCATCAAGTCGATTCAAGAAAACGATAGTCCACGTGCCAACTCAGACATTCAACGATTTTGAGAATGGGACTATGTTTTCACCCTTACAGCCTGAAAACATTTTAGCGACCTCTACAGACCAATGAAAATTGTCACCAAGGTGCTCATGGCCTCTTAAGTTATTGATCCTTCATTATACAAACTGATATGCCTCCATGGTCGTTAGATTTTTTTCATTTGTAACAGTCTGCTTAATTGGGCAAATTATCCAACTACTTCATGAATGACACTACGAAAAAATATTTATTGACCATGACTAAGGGTCATTATACAAATGGACCAGCTCTTCACAGTATTCAGTCTGTACTTGTATGTTTCTCAACAATTTGAGCAACAATGCGTGTAAAGCAAAGTGCCGTAAAAGCCATCTGATTTCCGTGTCGTCTAAAAAAAATCCTTCTCAAGGTGTCCAGCGGAAACTGAGTCGTCATTTCAAAGCCCTCCTTTCAACACACTATCACCCCAAAAACAACTCCAATTGTTTTGATTAAAATATCACACCGGCTTGTTCATGACATCCAAGTCTTTTTTGTAAGTTGGCGGCGAGTGATATTAAAGTATTAGTTCTGCTTCAAGGCTAGTCACCAATGTTAATTATTTTTAAGGGAGTGTTTGATATTTTCCTTGTATTAACTTAAGACGAATGAGTTGAATTATGTTGTTAGTGTCCGTTTGCTGTATGTTAGAAATGGAAGATACATTTTGGACATTTAAATTTGTTTTCATAATTGGATTTTAACAAAAGCTGCGACTGTGTCCCAGGTAGAATAAGAGATAAAATAGCTACTAACTTTTCTGGCAAAGGCGCAGAAATTCTAATTTTTTCCCTATTTAAATTTGCGGCATGATAACTCAAAACTCCTGCGCGGAATCTGCCAGATAGCTGCGCGGCCGTGCAGCTTGAAGGGAACATTGGTAAGGATGGCGACTACGAACAGGAGGACAACCTATACATAGACATGCATATCTATGCTTGCACGCCTTTAAAAATATAAATTTAAAAAATATTAACTCAAAGACATTGAATTTATAATTTTCTTCTAAAAATAACAACAACAAAACCCATCTTTTGATTTTTTAAAATAGAAAGATCGTATTCTTCGCCCTCTGACGTGGAGGGAAGAGGGAGTGGGATCCGTCCATGATGTCAATACTTCAAAGCTCAGTTTTTTAAAAATATTTTTTACAACAGAAGACACTGCCTTTTTTTAAAAAAAAATCTCTCTGGTGCGGCTGTTCCTTTTTTATTTATTTTTTTAAAATGTATACCTATGCCTGCGACTGTGTTTGTTTGTCGGGACGGTTTTATAATTGTAAGTTATCTGATGAAAAGAGGGAATGGGATTCGTCCATGATGTCAATAAAACGTTTTGGCGTTTAACGTATTTTTATTGTTTCTTAATTTCTTTCTATATAAAAAATGTGCCTCTTTTTTATGACATAAAATGTAACACAGAAAAAATGTATACCTTGGTGTCACCCCCAGTCGCGGATTTAGCTTTGTCTGCGTGGGGGGACCAGGAGAATTTCAAGGGGTGCCGCAAAATTTTATTAATAACCGAGCATTCCGAAAGTACTAGAACTGACAAACCTTATGTTTCATGAAAATCTTTGAAGGTATAATATCAACGATTGTTTCTTCAAGGTTAATGTCGTGTTTGTAAATTTTGCATAAACTTCGAAAATAATCTTTATTTTTCGGAAGTTTGTGATGGATCAATAAAATAGAAATAAATAACTGTGCCCCGAAAGTCATTAAATCGATCATCTATTTCTGTTACAAGTGTACCCAAGATAGTGAAGTATGTTTCAGATTTAAAGCTTGTAGTTGGATCATCAGCCCTTGCATCTGTGCTAGGAGCGCCTGCCATACTTTTCTTTTTTTTTTTCAATTTTCTTTTCTTTATTTTTTTAAAATTTAGTTTTAAAACGCTTTTCGTTAATAAATGATTGACTGACATAATCTTTAAGTTTCAGAATTTCAAAAGCTGTATCGCTTCTCATTTCAAAAAACTTATTTCTTCCAGCATTGATAAATTTTTTTTTGCCAATGTCAATGCTCTTGGGCTGCAAGTAATTTGATAACACGAATATATTTATATTCCAACAACTTTCGTATAAATAACATTAAGAAAACTAAAGAATATTTTGCTATTAAAACAGATAGTCCCATAGCTTCTGCTCTAGCACTTCCTTTGCATTCTGTTGATTCCCTTGAGTTTATAACTTCTAGAGCGGCTAGAATAGCAGATAATGATCCTACAACTGTATCAACTGCATGCTTACGGCTAGCCCATCTTGTATCAGAAAGTCATTAGCTAATGTTGATTTCTATTGAGATTTATGATGCTCTTTAAGAATTTGTAGACGTGGTAAACTATATGTAAAGAATGCATACAACCATTCAGCTGTGCCAAAAAACAACTGTACATCACAGTGTTTAAACTGACCAAATTCAAAACATGGGCACAACAATAAACATAGATGACATTGGGTGAAAGTGACTTTAAATGAGTTTGAAGACCACCTCCAGACACCACAGATGTGCCATCATATGCCTGTCCTTGACAGAGTGTGATATCAATGTTTCGCTTTTGTAATTGGTAGTTCCTTTAAAATCTTCTCAGCAAATGCTGCAACATTGCTGTTTTCCAAAGTATAAAAGCATGGCCAGTTAAGTCATCTTGTTGACCTAGGCACAACCCCCCATGGATGCTCCCCTGCTGCTTCTGGCCCCGACTTCCACTGACCGCTTGTATGCACACACACAAAAAAGAAACAAAAACTAACAACAACAGCTGTTAACACATATGTTTGTGCTAATTTTATTCAAATGAAATATACAATTTACGTATTTAAATTTAAACTAATAGTTTTTTTTAATCATAGACGAAAATCTATTACTTTTTAAAATATTTTAAAGTTCTTCTTTCTGGATTTACATCTGGTAAAGTTTTTGTGTACATCATCAGCGTTAGCTGTGCACAAGTCTGCCTCAATCATCAACAGAAATAAGGAACAATTTCTTGTATCCTCTACTTTGAATTTTATACCTTTTAGCTGAGAAAAAGAGCCCTTAGCCTTAATTGAACAGGTGTAACCATTATTTTTTTATGCTCAAGGCGATTTTTACATTTGAAAAAAATACACTTGATGTTGTCTCTATCACTGAACGTATTGTATTAATATTTTGATGCTAGAAACTTGTTACGAATATATGAGTGGAACTTTCTTAGTTCAGTACAGATCTTCAAGATAAAAATTTATTAGTATTTAAAAACACCGAGATTTTTATGGTACATCGACCAACCAAGAAAATTGAAAAGCGATATCATTATTTACCCGTCCTTGTCTACTCATCTCTGCCTCAAGTTTGTCAAAAATGTATTAGAAAGTAGATTTATGAAATTCTTCTCTGACATTCCGAGATACCTCAGGGGCATCATCATCGATGAACACCTTCTTTTACGCTTACGGGTCAAAGTTGACCTGGTTTTATTTCTTTTGCAACTTCTTCCAATCTTTCGAATTCATTTCTAGATTCAGGCCATTGATCTGCTAGTGAAGAATACAAATTAGCACACTTATTTAAGTTCACGTGCTCATTTTGAAGAGCTTGGCTGACGCTGTGAATATGTTGTAACGCTTCTTCCCAAAAGACAAGCATGAGAGAAAATTATATTTCTTGCATCTTCTTTGCTATGGTTTCTGCTTCTCTTCTGGTGACGCCCTTCTGTGACTGGTCTTTTTTCAATTTATAAAAAGTATAAAGCTTTTATAATATTAGGGTGGGACTTAAGAGCAATGTGCGACTCGATTTTACATTTGCAATTTGCTAATGTCATGTCAAATACGCTTGGGTACTGAGACAGTATACACATTTTCTTGAGGACTTGTGGAGCTCCAAAATAAATGCTGTGTGCGCTAGGCGCGTGTCTTGTTTGCCTATAATGGTTAATTCAGGCTTATATAAAAGCCTAAAAATCTTTCCACAACGTGTTCAGATATTAAAACTGAACGTAAAGAAACTGACAGCTGATCAATTTTAGATATTTCAATGGTTTAATCAATAACAAAAGATAATTGTGCAGAATTAATTTCATTATCAATTATTGCCGATAATTTAGATGCAAGTGATTGAATTAAATCATGGCTTAGATAAATTTCATTTTTCTTTTCAAACTTTAGATGACTCTCTTAAGTGAAATCATATTAATTTTGACTAATAAAGATAAAATTAACGACAATTTCAGTATTTCTACAACTACCATCACTAATGCAAGAATTTTATCATTGTCCTCTAAATGGCAACCCTTTTTGTGTGCTAAGATCAACGTCACGTCTATAATTCATTTCAATAATTCTCTATTCTTTTCAACTTCGCGACGCTTCTGACTGATCAAACCAGATATTACTGTTTTGAAATGTGATATATAGCAAACAAATATTGTCGTATTGCAGTTTAGTTTTGATTAGAATTTTCGTATTTAGCTATATTTTTTTCTGCTCTAGTGACCCCATTTTTAGTGCTCATCGAAGGCGTCTTAAGGGGGCGACATTTTAGACCCAAGAGGGGCGCGGGGGGCAAGCCGCCCCAGCCCTATAGCTAAATCCGCCACTGGTCACCCCCTAATGGTGTCACCCGGGGCGGCCCGCCACCCACCACCCCCTAGCGACGCCACTGATGATTATAATGTGGATAATTTATATAGCACGATAACCAAGCTAACAGCTTGGCTCAAAAAGCTTTACAATAATTGACATAGAAAAATGAACACAAATATTAATACCTGCTTTAAATAAAAATATTCATATTTAAAATGGACAAAAATATATTAACATGAGTGTGTAAATAAGCTAAATTCATCAGCACAGTTAAAGAAATATTTGATTTTTTTTATTTTCAATTAGCAAAGTAAAAGTTTTCAAAGATGTGATTTTTTTTTAAAAAATGCAGCCTTGCAAGCTTTAAGTAAGATTAATGAGTGTAGGATTACTACAAATGTGCAGTAATAGAGAATTCAACTTTTAGCACAAAGGAGAGAGAAAGAGAGAGAGAGAGGGTGAGAGACGTTTGTCAAATGTTTTAGTGAAGGTAAAGATTCAATAGTGAAGGTATAAATTCATTAACTACATTTACTTTGAAAGTTTTAATATGTAATATTTTTTTACTCTTTCAATGAATAATTATACAATATTTAATGTGCAATTATAGTAATTGTTAGTCTTAGAGTAATTTGACAGGCACATATAAACACAGAAAAAGTTGACAAACAAAATAAATAGCTTTTTTTCTTTTTTATCAATAATCTTCTTTTTAAATTGAGGTTGAAGAAATTAAGCCAAACACAAAGAAACTATAATTTACAGTAATTTTAAGGCAGAAGTTTGCCATTCAAAAATGTCATTTTGATGGTTCGTGTATTTTATTTAGGAAAATGAAACAAAAATTAAAATCAATATATATAATTTGATGACTTATTTAGCGCGATACCCAGAGGCGTCATTAGGGTTGGTGTCACCCGAGGTGGTAGCTCATGGTGTCACACCTACACGACTTAAGGAGCCGTCCAAAAATGACGTCACGTTAAGTTGCCGATATTTACCGCACACCCCCGCTACAGCTAGGGGCCGCCAATTATTTAAATTTCATAATAGCATTATTGTGTATAATATGGATTCGCAAATATTTGTATGAATCCCTTGAAATGCATTGGGCAGTCTTACGGCAATTTTGCAAATTTGAGTAGGAAGTATAACGGTATCCAGGCTTCGTTAGAAATGCAGTGTTGTTCGTTATGTGCCCGTTCAAATCTCTTTCCCTTAATTTGGTTAGGGAAAGTAAAGCAGGTTGCCCTGTTGTTTTGTCTTCTGCTAAATCTTTATACCTGGCTTGTTGCATCTACTCATCATTGACAGATACTTTAAACACATGAAATTGATACCACATTTTAGCTATATTAAATCAAAGTACTTGAACTTATAAGTTTTGTTTTATTTTCTTCTTTTTAGTACACTTCTAAAAACGTGTTTTTCAAAAAATCTTTTTTAACCTGTATTTATTTTATTATTTTTAGTCCACTTTTTAATTACGCAACATTCGATCGATCTGATATTTTGTTAAAATGCTTTGTCATCCAAGATCTAAAACTTTTTAGATCTCTAGGACCATCAGAAGAGGTTTAAATTTTATGTTGGAATATCTGAAATTTTGCGGACAGACAAAAAACATCAGACAAAAGGGAACGAAAGCAAGTTAATAAAAACGTGGTAAATAAAATGAGTTGAAATTTGCTTGGGACAACCAAGACTGATATGTTCTCTCTACTGAGCAGTAGAAATAAACTTTTCAGCTTACTTAGCTTTACTGACTTGATTTTTAACTTCGCCATGAGAACATTCGCAAACGAAAGTTGTAGGTTGAAATAATAAAAATAAACATTTGTATGACATTTTTATTTAAAATAGAGCAAATAAATCGTTACCCCATAAAATATATTTTTTAACATTTTAAAAATACGGAATTGTGTCTATTATCGGCATCCTTCCGTCTCGCGAGACGATGGTGCATCACCGTTGGGTTGGGTTGCATTTTCTCGAGTGGCTGTGCAGTCCTATCCTTGAGTGACAGTCTTTACCACAGTTTTTACACACGAGTTCTGTGCTTCCAAATGTTTTGGCCTTTCTCCTAGCTCTTCTGTCTGCAGCCTCCTCTATTCTTCGCCCTTGGCTACTATGACGCCCTCTTTGACTATTGACGCCTAATATTATTCGTTTTTGTGGCGCGTTCGTAACCACGAAACAGCGTAAGTCGGGATGAGACCTTCGTATCCTGGAGGACTACCTGCATTTAAACATGCATATCTATGGTTTCACGCTTTGAATTTATATAAATAAAAAAAAAATTGTTAACTCAAAGACATTTAATATATAATTTTCTTCTTTAAAAAAGCAACAACAAAGACAGGGTTCCTGCAAATTTATTCCAGCCACTGATAAAGATTCCTCTTGTGCTTTATTAATAGACATGGCAAATACAAGGCGAATCGGGAATTGAAGACGTTTAAATTCGAATTAAATGTCTGTTTGCACAAGTGCAATTCTTGGTAAAAAGACATCTTAGATTGCACAACATGTCTAAATTGTTGCTTCAATTATATTATTAAATAAATTATTAATTAAAAGTCTTGTTCCGTTGCAAAGCTTTGGTGGATCTAAGTTTCTTGGCAGCATAATTGATGATCCAACTTTTAGACTCAAAATGTGAGGAGGTATATCCGGTGGTTCCAAAGAATTTAGAAATTCAGTTGGTTACATCACTGCCTGGGATGAATTAATAACAGTATCTAGCTATTTGTAAGTTATAGTGTCTCCTTATATAATATTGTTGTATTCATCTTTTAACAGTTTTATTTTTGGGAGCTAGAATTGCTCTTTCGCACTAATAATTTGTTAATTGTGCTCAATATTTGGAAACACTTTCATTGAGAGTTCCTCGGCTGTCTTTAAAACAATACAGAATTCACCAGAAAGTGCAATTAGGCCACTATCTCTTTCAGCAGGCATATTCCCATCTTTAAGTTGAAGCAACTGGCGAGAAAACATCTCCGATGCAGCGTCCTGCTGTAGATAAACTCTCATGTTGGTTGTCACAGATATTTTATCGACATGCTCCCACGGAATAGATGATTTTAACATGCAGCAGTGAGGGCGTTGGCTTTTATTAGTATAGATGTATATATATATATATGTAGCCGAGTGGTGGTTATATTGTTAGTTTGAATAAACAAATAACACAATGCAGATAAGTCAAGGACAATGGTTGTATATAATGTTTTATTTGACTTCTTTCTAAGGCAACATGAAACACAGTTATCAATACTCTACTAACTACTAACTGGGTCTACCACACCTACACTTAGACCGTAATCTCACACATTCTCTCGCGCATCTCTCTAAGTTCCAGATCTTACCGGCCCCTACCCCCGTCACGGGTCACTTCTCATTGCCAGGATGTTGCCCCATGGTCAAGGAGCACGCGCGCATTCTACGCTGATTGGTCAGCAAAGCTTAACACCCTTAAAAGCCATGCACAGGTACCATCGGTGACCCAATTGCTTAATTGGCATTGTGGTACCACTGACCAGCCCTTGGCCTCTACTCACAACACATTTCAAGTTCTGTATGAATCGGGGTCATGGCGTCTGTATTAGGCCTGTTACTGACCACTCACACCAATGGTTCTAAAAATACTAATATGTGGGCATTTTTTGTGGGGCACACTGCTACATATAGACATATATATATANATTATAATATGCACTTGAAGACTAAATTAAATTGTTTTTAGAAGGTGGTCGGACACTTCGACCCCGGAAGATTCGACCCCGGACGGTTCGACCCTGACAGTTCGACCACAGGACGTATCGAGCCCAGGACGTTTCGACCCCGGTCAGTTCGACCACGGACGGTTCGACCCCGGGCGATTCGATCCCGGACAGTTCAACCGCAGGACGTTTCGACCATAGGTAGTTTTGACCCCAGACGTTTCGACCCCTTCATATCCACACCGTAGACTTTTTTAGATATACTTTTTAAAATCAATTTTCGGTATAGAATAATTCAACATAATATTATTATGCATTAAAAATTATGTTTAATTATTATGAGTATGGAAATAAATATTTAAAACAAAATTTTTGGAATTAAATTATGCATGAATGTTTTATTTGTTTGTTTTTCCTCTCCTAATTTTAAACTTTACTGGTAACAACGGTTAAGCCTGTCTTCATTTTGTTTTTTTAAATACTAGACATTGCATGGCGCCTCCCCCACCCTTTTTGTTTAAAAAATATACCTAAATATACGCAGATCTGCAAAATACCAGAATAGGTCAAGACTTAAAGTGTAGGAAACATCGTCTGACTTCCCCCAATTTTACTTGTCGTATTTCCAAACTTAATCTGTAGTTCGGGTTGCTTTCGCGGCGTCTTAAGAAATTCAAAAGAAAACTTTATTCCAGGAAAGCAAATTAATTATATTGCATTCATTTTTACCTGTGTTACTCTTAAAACAGTAGGGTAATCTTTTTTGGATTTCGCCAATGTTGGATTGTCCACTTTCCATGCATTCATCTATTTTTATGAAGCACGGATTGTGTTCTGTTTTATCTGCATTCAAGAGAACCACTGACCTCGTTGCGCCCTAATATTTTATTTTAAACCAACTGTATTTCTTTTGAAAGTTGTAAATATAAATGAGTAGCATAAAGTTGCGAATGGTGGTAACCTTATTGGATTAGGGCCAATCTTTACAGAGTCAATGAATCGGATTTCGCGATCAGAGCGCAAACTTTGTCGACGATGGAAGACCAACTGTATGGTCAACTTTTATCATTCTACTCTATAACGAAACTTAAGTACCCCCAAAGAAAGACGCCTTAGATGGCTAGGGCATGTGAAAAGAAGGAGCCCGGTTGCATTCCCAAGGACCTTCTATATGGAGAACTAGTATCGAAAAAGAGGAAGACAGGTCGCCCTAATCTCCGATTTAAGGATGTCTGCCAGAGGAACTTGAAAGCAGGCATGAATATGCACGAAGAGCGCAGGGTGGACTAGTCTTTAGACAGAAGAGCTATACTGAAAGAAAAACGATCCGGGTTTTTATGGTTGTACATAGGGCCAGGCTTAGCAATAACGGGTTAGTATGCGAAAGGGATTGCCCAGGGCCCAGTTTGGGTAAAGATAAGGTATTAATACAGATAATAAAGGAAAATTAAGATAGGTAGGGCTTATGAAAGCGCGGGACCCACAGCTTGCCGCATAGGCAGTGGCGTAGCTAGGGGTGCGGAGGGGGCGGTCCGCCCCGGGCGGCACTCATTCAAAGGGCGGCATTTGTGAGCATTTAAAAAATAAACCCAGGCATTTCCGAAAACCAACCCCTTTCTATTTGAAGTGGGAAAACCATAGTGAAAGAAAAATAATCTCAATTTTGAGTTTAAATCAACGGATTCGTGCAACATTTGTTTGATTACATAGTGGTTGTTATAACTAACGCAGAACAGTTAAAAAATTTAAAATCGCTAAAAAAAAAGGTGACTATTCATTTGCAAAATTAAGCGGTATACGTCACATATGGCACTTTTATAAGAAAACTGCACAAAAAACAACAACACATCACCGCTGGTCCGAATATATGTAATATTAATATCGCACGACAGTTTTAGCGTGGAATTTCGACATTCGCAGAATGCAGAATGATGCGCTAACATGTACCTACATGATATAGTGGTTCAAATATTGTGTTTAAATTGCAAGTAGTAAATTATTTTACTGTTTCAATATTTATAAAATTATTGTAAGATAACTTATTAAAAATTAAATTATTTTTTAAAAATTGCATTAAAGTAAAACATAATATGTGGTTATTCATTAAAAATGAACGATTATTCATTTCTCCGTTAATAAACCCTACAATAGCATAAATAATTCCGAAAAAGACATACTTAAAAATTTCACATTTGAAGTAACTAGTAAAACGAGATCAGATGCTGGAATTTTACTCTGTTCATGGCCATCTATTACTTTTCTTTGGTGTCTCAATTTGTGGGAACCCGTTATTTTTAAATTACTGCTAACTATGCAAACCCATTTGACGAAACAAAGATATGTGCTAACACAGAACGCTGTTACAGAGAGTTGGAAATATCGACTAGATACCAAGTTAAAAAGAGAAAAATATTAGTGGGGAAAAAATTAAAAAGACGTGGTTCTATCGTTAGAGCAAGATGTACAATGATAAATGTTTTTATCCATAGATGTAATTATACAAGAAAGTAAAAGAACGAGGTGATGAGTTACATGTCATTGCAATAAAATATTCGTGTATAATACTATACCATCTACGATTCTAAATGAAGAATGTGAACATCAATTAAATTTCTTTATTTACATTGAATGTTCGAGATTGAAAGACAAAGGATCCAGGTTTTTATGGCAGTACACAATCTGGTCTTAGCTATTGCGGGGCCTTATGAAGCTTAGTATGCGAAACTGATTGCGTGGCCCCAGTTTGGGTAGGGATAAGGACCGCATAAGGTATTTAAAAAGATAATAAGGTAAAATTAAGATAGGTTGGGCCTATGAAAGCGCTTGGCCCACTGCGACCGCATAGGTTGCAGGAGCCTAAGACCAGCCCTGGCTGTACCTAAACTACAAGAAGAGGCATTATGATTTTTTTAAAAGTGGGGAAATACCCTCTTGATATATAAAAATATATTTAACAGTAAATATTGGAAAATTCTTTATCCAACATTACAATTTTGCTAAGAATTTTTTTCAATAATTGCAACAGTGTATCTAGTTGTGAAAGGAGCTTCTCCAAACTGAAGTTGATAAAAACAATATTTTCGCTTCACAATAAGTGATTTAAGACTACAAAATCTTGCAATATTGTCCATAGAACATGATATTACAAATAATATAAATTTTGATAACATAATAAACTATTTTTCGACTATGAAAGATAGGTGAGTAAGTAAATTTATAAATAATAAAAAAATATGTTTACATACTGATATATTTATAAATAACAAATAAAAGCATATTAATTGTTAATGTTTTTGGGTGTAAATTTGGAATATCTTTTGTCCCATTTTGAGTGGGGGAGACCTGTGACCCTATAACTTTCTTGTGGCCTTCAAAACAATTATCTTGTATTTTTATGATGTGTATTTATAGGTTTATCATCTTATGCGGCCTATTTTATTACTGCTTTCATACATAGGGCATGCAAAGGTAAAATTGTTCCCCACCTTTAACAATGTACTTCGTTTCAATTACAATTATTTATACATGCTTAGTAATTTATTTTTAAAAAGTCATATGATTAACATAATTAAGAGGCTGTCCATAAATGACGTCACGTGATTTCGGCGGCATTTTGTATTTGAAAATGAGCATGTTTAAAATCAATTAATTGTTTGTTTGGTCATTTAAATATGTTTTTAGATTTAACGTTGCAGTCTAACATCGTAGCACGCGTGAAACCACGTAAAACGTCATTGAGTAAAGTTTGGGTAATCATATATTTCAGTGTAGCTTTTATTTAAAGTTGCGCGTTTTGAATGACATCAAATGTGTGACTCCTCCCCCCCCCTGGTGCGTGACGTCATTTATGGGCGGCCCCTAAAAGGGCGGCATATTGGAGACCGCCCCGGGCGGCAAAAGCTCTAGCTACGCCACTGCGCATAGGTTGCAGTGGCCTAAGACCAGCCCTGGCTGTACCTACACTACAAGAAGAGGCATTATGTTAGAAATACGGGGGGAAAGGCAACCTTGATTTATTAAAATATATTCAATATTATAGATTGGAAAATTATGTGCCCAACATTATAAATTTGCTAAGATATGTTTCTACAATAGCTATCAGTAATATCAGTGTATTTACTTGTGAAAGGAGCTCCTCCAAACTGAAGCTGATAAATTAGTATCTTCGTTCCACAATGAGTGATTTAACACTTAAAAATCTTGAAATATTGGCAATATATTGAGGTATATGTTAATATGACGATGTGCAGGGTAATATGATAATATACAAGATAATATTGTGATGTATTACGTTAATATGATGATGTACATGTTATTATTCTGAAGACTTGGTAATATGATGATGTATATGGTAAATTTAAATTGAACTGTTATTTAAAATTGAACGTTTTGATGTGACGTCAAATGTGTGACTCCCCTCCCCCACCCCGGTGCGTGGCGTCATTTATGGACGACCCTAAAGGGCGGCGAAATGGAGACCGCCCCGGGCGGCAAAAGTTCTAGCTACGCCACTGCCTATACGGGTTACAAGCTTCAGCCTCTTGTATCTGGGAATTCGCAGAATCCCGAGAGAAATATATCCCTGTAAACAAAGTATAAATAATTTAATGTTCCTTTGGCGGCCCGGTACCATTTGTTCCACGGCTTGGCACCAGTCCGCAGCTCAAGGGTTGGGGAGCGATCTGCTTCTCAAATCACTCAATTATATTTAAATTCTTTCCAGATCACAGCTTTTCATCTCAACATCACAACAGTCAAGATCAGGCTTCGACTTCCCATGTCAAACTCATCGCTGTTAATCGAAGATCAACGATACCACACAGGGGAACTCGTCTGTGTAGACTTAGAACAGTATGAGTCCCTTCAGATTCAAGAAGGCCTTGATCTCAGTGGTACTTTTTAATGGATGAATGGATAGTATTAGTGTTTAAAAATGGAATGGGGTGGGCAGATGATTTTTAGGGACATTTAAGCACGTTTTAAATTAGTTTAGATTAGAAAATACCATGGTTAATGAAAAATATAAATGAAATGAGTTCGAGGGACAAAAAAAATCTTTTAAAATGATGCTGGTTTGTGGGGGGGGGGGGGGTAAATATCTCAAAAGATGATAATTTTATTATTAATAAGGAAAGCTTATAAGTGTTTTCTCGTTGTACTAGAATATGAATCTTCTGTATGGGACCCATCCACCAAAGAAAATATTGATAAACTAGAACAAATTCAAAAAAGAGCTGCCAGATTCAGTATTGGAAAATATTCAAAACTGACAAGAATAGCACCATTAATTAAATCATTAAACCTTGAAACACTAGAGGATAGAAGAACCAAGAGTAAATTAGTAATAATACATAAAGCAATTAAATATACTTTAGAAATACAACACAAATATAACTTAATTAAACCCTCAGATAGACATAAGGATAGAAACACCTTTCTTATTCCTTACGCAAGAACAAACACATACAAGTTTTCTTTCTTCCCGTCTGGAATTCGGGTGCGGAACGAATTGCCTGAAAATAAACCAGGTTAACCAACATTTCATCATCATTTAAAGCTCTAAAAAGAATGCAGGTCTAAGGACACAAATATATAAGCGCAATAATCTTATGTATAGAACGAGCGTCTGTAATAGATAAGATGACAAGAAGATCATTTAAATAATTACAATTTTGTGTGACAGGTAAAAGATTTTTTCAACCTAAAAGTAAAAGTGTATTAGCTACAATTAATAACTAGTTGTTTTTTTTTCTAATAGTTACTAAATAAATATTAAATAGCTTTTCAAAACATTATCTTATCTCTTTTAAGAGTAATTTTTCTCAACCTTGAAGATTCATACTTTCAAGATTCTTTTTTAACTTATTTTATTCATACAGAATTTTTTTCTAGGAGGTCAAAAATTATTTAAGTGTCTTAAAGAGGGACGTAAGAAGGTTAAAATGTAATGAGTGATCAGTCAAAGGTGGCATTTATTTCGTTTTTGAAAGATTCGTTTCTTCGTAAAATAAAAAACAAAGTCCCATTCGTAATACATACCTTTTTGACGGTGTAGTTGTTACTCAAGATATAAATATTAAAAATATATCTTGCGATCAATGTTCAATGTAAGCACCGCGACTACACATTTATCTGACCAACACCGTGCTGCAGTTTAGAATTGTCGTTCTGTGGATTTTGATAAAGATAATATAATAGGCCTATCCGTGTTTATTTGGTATTCAATTTTGCTCAAAAAATGGATGATGTGCAACTTTTCTCACGATTTCGTTATTTGCACAAGGACCAATGAACGTTAGCGGGAACATTGATTGAATTTAATGCATGTTTAAAATTTATTCATTTAACTATAAATCCAACTTTCACTAGCCTCAACTGACTCTTTGTTTTTAAAATACTGCTGAAATCTTAGTCCAATTCTAATGTCATTTTCATATATAGTTGTTTTATGTAAAAAGAATTTCGAAAAATGTAAGTAAGCTTAGTATTTAGTTGTACGTAGTTTTGTATATAATAACACTTTTCGATTGTTTCTGAAATACTGTATTTTTAAAATTAAATACCACACTGTTGTTTGCAGAATTATTATTATTTATAGTGAAATATTCTATAATGTTTTAAAACATTTCAGACAGCTGAATTTCATTAATGAACTACAATTGTAGTCAAAAATTAATTGCTAATTAAGAATGGATGGAGAAATACAAAGGAAAATTTAGTGAGAATTATCAGAATTAACAAGCACATTCACGGAATAAAGCATAATCAGTTTTTAAATGGGTTTCTACCTTCTTCACTCTTTTTCAGGCACACGCATAACATCCAATAAACCAATCTCAGTATGGAGTGGTGGAATTTTAGCATCGACAACCAATATAAATAAAGACTCCTTTTCAGACCATCTTCCACCAACAGTCTCCTGGGGAAAGGATTTCGTAATAAAACTATCTGATATTTATCGAGTAAGATTTCTGTAAAAAGTTTTTTTTATCTTCAATGGATATTGCTTTGACGTTTCGCTTATGTGATAAATATCACAATATTTGTCACCTATAACAGAATAGATTTTCTAAATGTAGTTTAATTTTATATATATATATANTATATATATTAATATAAAAATCTTTGGTAGGCGGGGATAGCTAGCATGGAATGGAATGCTTAGAAGAAACCAGGAAAACGAACACTTTATCAACTTTATAAACACTAATAAGAATTAGGGATTAGACACAAGTGATAGATAATCGTAGTACTCAATAATCTTCTGTATAGAAGGAGCGTCTGTAACAGATAAGATAAGATAAGATACCAAGTTTGTGCTTTCTATGATTACTTCAAGTTTCCCCATTCCCATACACACAATTAATTCTTGTTTTATACGTTTCGTTGTGTTTAAATACACGTAAAGATTACCTTACTTTCGAATTATAAACTTTCAGTTAAGCGGTTGTATACAAAAGCCACAAGGCTGCCAAGATTTGCTTAAGATTGTGTCATATGAAGGAAATACGGTAGTTAACATCGACTTTAACAGCACAGAGAAGAAAATCTACACTCTTGGAAACCCTGGGGATTTTCTGGAGATTTTAGTAAGTACATGTTACATAGAGATACATAGTGATAAACTGAAAATTCATTTATTTAATTATGGTATAACTGATCGCTGTGAAATTTTAATATATCATTTTATTTTCGCCTCAAACCTGACTGCAAAATTTGATTTCGATTGGATACTGATAAATGGGTTAAAATGTATCCAAAGTTTTTTGCACAAAGCAATGAAGCTGACGCCATGAGTGAATATCAAGGATTAAAATATGTGTATAGACTGTATTATTTTTACAAGATTTGCCTTATAAATGAGTAAAATGACATTTTATAATATTTTTGTCTTTCTTCTGTGAGCTGTAGAGTGCGCAATCAAACCTATATCCTAATTTTTTTATTTTTTTATCTACAGGTACTTACAGATCTCCTAGTAATAAATGCTAACAAACCTGTTTTGGTTGTGCAAATTCTTCAAAGTATACAGAACTTCGACATGAGTGCGAGCTATGTAGCCCCTGTGAAGCAGTACCTGACAAGTGACAGAATCGTTTTCCCGGACATTCCTGGTGTTGTCCTGAAGCAACTTATGATGGCTTACAGGTAAGTGGTTACACAATACAAGAGAATTCTACAAAAAGGGTATTGAAATTGTTGACCAATATATAATCTCTTGTTCTATCTCAGGGGTCACAGTGACGCCAAGTCATCAGTTTCGGTAACAGTAGACAATTAATGTTCTTCTTAGAGCAAGGTCGGGGTAACATGGCTCGTGAGCCAAATGTAGCTCTACTTATGAGTGCATCTGGCTCTCGGAAAAATTTTTGATTATTTAAAAGGTGTTTCTGCTGACTCTTTTGATCTACTTATCAATTACATACAAAAAAATCATGTTAAGCCTGGTACCTATTGGAACTCAGGACGTGTTAGCGCATTTTCGTATTATGTATCAGTACTTATGTTAGATATCAGAATTATGTAGTTATCAGTAATTGTGTTTAGATTTTAGACATATTTTTATAAATTTTCTTGTGTAATGAATATACCTGACATTTTTTTTATTTAAAAGTCATTTCTTTACATTAAAAAAAAATAAATTATTTTCTCTTTAATCCAACTACAAGTCACCACAAATGATGACGTAAAAACTCTCTAAACTTGTACACATATTCTATTGACGTCAACTAAAAAAAAAACTAATTATTTTGCACCCATTCACACCACTCTTCAATGCATGAAGAATTGTGCATTCGCCTTCCGGCAATGGCGGCCGTTCCCTGCGTTAGTGTTACCTCTCGATTCGAAATATTTTTTGGTAGTTTTAACGGGTTTTTTAAACGGATCGAGTAACTGAGTGTTGATGCACCAATGGCAGGTCAGGACATACAAAAAACATATATACATCATGGGTCTAGGACTTAAGGATCCTGTGATCAGGGTGATGACAGACGGACAAAACGGGTGCAATAGCGATTTCGACATCTCGAAAATGCGCTAAAAATATCTAAATCAGCTAAATATTAAAATGCAAGACGTTGGAAATACAATCGTATCCCTGCAACAAGAAGTATTTGCATTTAAAAAAACAAGCTAGGACTCGTAATCGCTGACATTGAAACGGGTCGTTAATAGACTTTGGAGAACTGAGAGAATTTAATGATACATGCACATCATCTTAATATTCAGCAGCTTGCAGGCTTATGTCTAATCTCTTGCAGTCATTTAAATCGCACTTTGGAAAATTTTGCGAGAACAGCCGTCTATTTCAGTTCATCACAGTGTGAAGTGGACAGCGGTGTCCTGAGTTGCATCCCCTGTGTCTCCATCAGAGATTTTGAGCACCAAGATGATGACTTGAAGGCCTAAGACATGTGTGTAAATAAGCTAAAGTCATTGAATGAAGATTTGAAAGACTTGCACGACAGAAAGCATGAGAGTTGGTAAGCCAACACAAATGGGTATTGATCAGACATGAAAAAAACTTTAACACACAGACTAGCTGATTGTCAGAACTTAGAATGCGCATCCCGTCACATACCACATACTGCAGTGTGTGAGTATTGCTGTACTGACAATGTTTGGCTTTGCCCTTTCTTGCATCTAAAGAACATTAAGACCAAACAGCGATCACGTTAGCGGATAGAAGTCTCAACGCCTTGGTGCAGCTTAACCTCACTACGTATCACCCAGACTACAAAGCCAACAACAAAGCCGCATGCAGCATCATAAGTCTCATCAATGATAAGAAATACTCGATATTGATTAGCAGCAGCATAACAATCTATATGTCTATACTAATAAAAGGGAACACCCTCACTGACTGACTCACTCACTCCCTGATTCATCACTATTTCTCCAAATTCCCGTGTAAGTAGAAGCATGAAACTTTGGGAAGTTGTTAGGTACCCTCTCACGACGAAAATTGGCGAAAAAGAATTCTAAATATTTCGCTCATGTGGGGCCGGGGGGGGCCAAAAACATTTTTTTTCCTAATATGGGCTATGTAATAATTGAAAATCACCAATTTTCCTATTTCCCGTGTAGTTGGAAGCATGAAACTTTGCACATTTTTTGAGTTCATGCTCTCAACAATAATTAGAAGAAAAAAAGTTAATTTTCCCACCCATGGGGGCCGGGGCCCCAAAACTTTTTTTTTTCTTATATGAGCATTATAAATATTGAAAATCACTAATTCTCCTATTTCCCGTATAGGTAGAAGCATGAGTACACGCTCCCGACGAAAATTGGCCAAAAAGTATGTTAAAACACCCTCTCATGGGGGGCCGGGGGCCCAACTATTGTTTTTCTTATATTAAAAACCAACTCAACACTAATTCTCCAATTTTCCGTACAGGTAGGGGCATGAAATTTTGAGAAGTTAAGTACTCTCTTACGACGTAAATTGGAGAAAAAGAATTTGAAAAATCTCGCTCATGTGGGGCAGGGGGCCAAAAAACAATTTTTTTCCTAATATGGGCTTTATAAAACTTAAAAATCACCAATTTTCCTATTTCTCGTGTAGGTGGAAGCATGAAACTTTGGAATTTGTACATGTTCCCGACAAAAAAAAAAATTGAAAAAAAAAGTTAAATTTCCCACTCATGGGGGCCGTGGCCTCAAAAACGATTTTTTTCCTTATATGAGTTATATAAAAATTAAAAATAACTAATTCTCCTATTTTCCGTAAAGTTAGAAGCATGAAACTTTGGGAAGTTGTTTAGTACAATCTTCCGACAATAATTGGCAAAAAAGAATGTTAAATTACCATCTTATGTGGGACCGAGGGCCAAAATATAGTTTTTCTTATCTTAAAAACCGACTCATCAATAATTCTCCTATTTTCCGTGTATGCAAGAGCATGAAACTTTAGGAAATTGTTAATTACCCTCTCACGACGAAAGTAGGTGTAAAAGAATTTTGAAATTCACACTCATGGCGGCTGGGACCCCAAAAAAAATTTTTCTTATATGAAATTTTTATAAATAGAAAATCTATAATTCTCTTATTTCCCGTGTAGGTAGATTAGGAAAAATATTTATATAAATTTTTTAAATGTTCCACTCATGGGTGGCCGGGGGCCCAAAACCCTATTTTTCACCTAAAATGGGCTGTACGAAACTGAATCAACGCTAATTATCAAAATTTCCGTGTAGGTAGAAGCTTGAAAAATTTGGGAGGTTGTTGAGTACCCCCTCTTCCGCGATGGTAAGAATAAATCACCTCTCACTAGGGTGACGATTGCCGAAGTATTGGTTTTTTCCCAACATGAGTTATATAAAAAGACGCATCTTTAAATCTCCAAGTTCTTGTGTACGTAGGAGCCTGAACGGTTGAAGTTAATATATTTAGTATATCCATCTTGATTCAGATTAAAATCAATAGGTGTTTTGAATTGGTGTTACGCGGGTTCTCAACTCTAACTGAAATCCTAATTTCCGTAACAAAGCGCGGGTAAAATTGCTTGTATACATATAATTCTCATCATGGTCCTACCATGCCGGACACCCAGCAAGCTGTCTGACCCCACCGACCAATCAGATTGTAGGAAAAGATAGTTGACGGCGTGGTGGGTAAACGAGACCAACGATGCATTCAATTGATGTCAAGTACTTTATTCTTTCGTATTGTGTTTGTTAGTACATTTGCCAAACAAGCGGAAAGTCGCAGGTTCAATCCCCAGCTAAGACATTCCTTTTTAATTTTTTAAAAATGTTTGTATTTGTGAATTTTTATCTCCATCTTTCTTTTCGAACATGCGGTCATCCACATATAACGTACGCAAAAAAGTCTTATTTAACTTACCCCCTTCCCCCCTGTAGCACTTCTTACATTTTTGGGACCCCTTCCCCCAATGCGTACATACAAATTCGCTAC